>JAJONR010031764.1:0-24727 GCA_029582245.1 Solanum etuberosum
AAAAGGAAGTAGGATTGGGATGGAGGTCATTACATGATGTTTCAAAAGCTCTTTTTGCTTAATTGTGGTGGAACTTTAGAACCTCTACTGACTCTTTGTGGGCTTCATTTATGTGGAACAAATACTGTAAGAAACTACATCCAATAATTGCTCAGGCCCCATGTTTGGAGGAAAATGATAGTAGTAAGGGAAGAAGTGGAGCATGAAATATGGTGGCAGATTAAGGCTAGTAACTCTAGTTTCTGGTTTGATAATTGGACTTAACAACGTGTTTTATATCATATAGAGGAAAATGCTAAGGAAGAAGAAGTGGAAGTGAAGGAATTTATTATAGAAACAGGCTGGGATAGAGTGAAGTTATTGCAGCATCTCACTACTGAAATGGCTGAGTATATAATGGAGAACATTTCACCTCCAAAGTCTGGCAATGATGTGGCTTGGTAGATGGCAAATACTCAGGGAAGATTCAATGTCAAGACAACATGGGACATGATGAGAAGGAAACAAGAACCCAGAAGAGACTTTGAGCTAATCTGGCATAAGGGGTTTCCATTTAAGCTTAATTTTTTTATATAGAGGGTCTGGAAAAGGAGGATTGCCACAGATGATAATCTAAAGAAGATGAAAATCAATATAGTATCCAGATGTTGGTGCTGTGTCGGGAAGGAGGAGGAAACAATGTCTCATTTATTTCTAACAGCCCCCATAGCCAACAGGCTATGGATGTATTTTGCTCATTTTGCAGGGATTAACATAGAAGGAATGCACTTACAACAATTAATAATCACTTGGTGGAAACATGAGTCAACTCCTAAGCTGCACAACATATACAGAGCAATGCCAACAATTATCATGTGGAGCTTATGGTTGAGGAGAAATGCTATCAAACATGGCAGTGCCAACAGCTGGGAAGGGATGGTGGATATGACAATGGAATTGGTCAGGCAGTTAGTGAAGACTCAATTTCCATGGATAAAAAAAATGACATGGTCTTGGCAGGAAGTGGTTTTCAGACTCACACAATACAAGCCAAGGATACATGTTTTTAGTGTCACATGGAGACCTCTTGAAGATCACCAAATAAAGTGTAACACTGATGGGGCAAGTAGAGGCAATCCTGGTAGGAGCTGTATTGGATTTTGTATAAGAGATACTAGAGGGGATCTAATTTATGCTTTGGCAAAAGGTATTGGTATAACTACTAATATTGAAGCGGAAACTATTGCCATACTTTATGGTCTTAGAGAGTGTAAGAGTAGACGATTTTATAATGTAATTATTGAGACTGATTCACTCAGTCTCAAGAAGATCATTCAGAAAGCTTGGAGGGTGCCATGGGAATTAGCAGAAAAAGCGGAAGAGATTAGGGAAATTATGCAGCTGGTCAGTGCAACAATCACATATATTTTCAGAGAAGGTAATGGTTTGGCCGACTCTTTGGCTAACATAGCCATGGAATCACAATCTGAGCATCAATATCTCAGGTTTCAGGAGTTGCCACTGAAGGAAAGAAGGATCCTAAATGCAGAAAAAGCACAAATCCTAACACTCAGAATAAGGACTCGTAAAATCATTTCTCAATGAGCAACAATCAGGCCTTAACAGACAAGAGAATCAGGCGCAACACAAAATCTAGCAGATTCCAAACAAAACATAGGCTCATTGATATGCAAAGAAATAGAACACGAGATTATCTTTATTTATATCATACCAGCTAAACTAGAAATAATAGCAAAGGAGAATACAAAACAGCTGCAAGCTGCAGGGACCAAGAAAAGACAACAAGCATACATGAAGCAAGATTCATATCAGCGAAAAGTGGGCAGGGTTTTATCTCATTTAAGGCGAAGACTACACCTCTGCGAAGCTCCATCACAGATTAGCATTTTCCTTGGAGCACCGCGCAGCACACCTGGAAAAGAAGAAGACCACAATGAAAGATCGATAAGCTCCACAATCAACCAAGATAGAAGGTCAAAAATGCAAAAATGGAGGCACAACGAAAGGGAGAAAGAAATACTCACAGTAGTAGCGGGTAGGGGAGGCTATGATTCAGACAAGGCGACGGAGGATACGGCTTTTGTCCATTGACTTTCCAAATGTGGAAATTCCCTAGATCCTGAAAATTGTTGGGTCGGATCTTCTAGATTAATTTTATTTTGTTTTGGTATTTTCAACTTGGGTCAAAGTCCTTGTACAAAATGTTGGTTTCAGAAAGTTAAATAAAACGGCCAGCAGGCCACAAAAATTTGATTGAAAAAAAGTGAATTCGATCTTAGGACCTCTGCCTGCTCTGATACCATATTGAAGTGTGTGGCCATCTCATCTAAAAGCTTAAGCTATTAGAGAGAGCACACTTTTATTGTTTGATTATATTCTCAACATAGTGATTTAAAATTATGTTGATTTGAATTTGAAAATTTATTTTGTATATATAATTTGAATTTCTTAAATTATATTTTTTGTCGTAAACATAAAAGCGTCATAATTTATAAAAATAATAAAAATAAAATCTCAATTATTATACAAACTTATTAAAACAAGCAAATCATCATAATTAAGATATCAAAATATTCTAAGACGTTATTATATCTCCATCTTTCTTTTATAAATAATAACTTGAAATCATATGTTATTACAAACTTCCAAATAACACATATTTTAACAAAATTCACTAGCCATCATTAGTACTAACTAGCTATTTTTAAATACAATCTTTTCACATGATATGAATAATTTTTTCACGAATATGAATCTTAATCTACAATATTTAAAATGACAATTTTTATAAACTTATGAATTAATTTTTATATTTTAAAAAAAATTAAAATTAAATTTTTTTTCTCCTATTGTTCAAAGAATAAGAGATTTGAAATCACAATTTTAAAATTTAAAATTTATAAACCAAGCTAATTTCAAATCAAAACTTAAAATTAGACTATGATCAAAGATTGCTAAGAAAATGTTGATGTTTGAAAAAAGATATGAAAAATATTTCAAGCATAACAAAAGGAAAGAAAAAACCCTTGAGCTCTTACAACATGAATTCTTTAATCCTTAATAAATTGAGAAATTGAAGTTAATAAAGGACCCATCAAACCCCACCTACGCTCTTTCTCCTCACTCCCCCACCTACGCTCTTTCTCCTCACTCAATTTTCCTTATCTCAGCTTGGAGAGCCAAAGAATCCATAGCAAGCAAAATGGGGTTCTTGTCATTACTTGGAAGGGTCCTCTTTGCTTCTGTTTTCATTCTCTCTGCTTGACAAATGTATGGTTTGCTTCCTATATCTCTTTATATTTAGATCTGTTCTTTACATGTTTGACTTTTTCTTTACTTTCTTGGTTATCTGTGTATTTGTTTGCTGTGAAGTGAAAAATATGTGGGTGTTGATAGATCCAGTCAAATATGTTGCTGGGCTATATGAGTTTTGAAAGAAATGTGTAGTATGAGTATATGGTTGAAGCAAGAAGGGGTTTTGGTGATCTGTTGAAGCTTAAAGGGAAAAAATATTTGAGCTTTGTGAATCTTGATTGTTATTTTGAAGTTGGGTGTTGACTATTGGTATGTGTGGTTTTGACTTGATTGTTTTGTGCTAGATGCAATTAGTTGTATGTTGAATCTCTTTTCTCCTAGCTTCAGCTGGGTGGAAAATAGGGTATTGGAAGTTTAAAAGTGGGTGCTCATTATGTTTTGGTCTCTACTGCTCTGTCAAGGCAAAGTATCAGGGTAGTTTCCAATCTTGATGAAGTTCATGTTGGGTAATGGTTCAGGGATTAAGTCTTAACTTTATTGTTTTAGTTTCTCTTGGAGCCAAGTTGCTTTTAGTTCTGGCTAAAGTTTTCTTAAGTTGAATCTAACCAGATGGGTAGGGGGATGTTTTCCCAACAATACTTACCTTCAGGGATCATTCCTCCTTATCTTACCCACTTTCATTTTTCTTCCACGTCTTTATGGTAAAAGTTAGAACCATATTTTGTTTTTTGAATCATGGGAATGAGTGGTTATTTTTTCAAATCTGCTTTGATATGCTCTACTTGAGCCAAGGGTCTTGTTGGTTAACAAATCTCTTTACCCCACAAAGGTAGGGGTAAGGTCTACGTACACGCCACCCTTCCTAGACTCCACTTGTGGGATTACTCTGGCTATGTTGTTGTTTGAATGAGTGGTTATTATGTAATGTGCCTCAGAAGATCAGATAATGGTTTCATTTCTTTGAGGGTGGTTCTTAATGCGGTGTTCATGTATACCTATTTGTGCTAACTGGTTATTGAAAGTATGTATACCTATTTTGCTCTTTGAGTATGGAATTACTGTTACCCGAGTTGTCTGTTACTGGAGGAAGAACCTTGATCTTTTTGGTGTTGCTTTATTCTGTGTTTGAGTTAGATAGTCGATTCGATTTTTGATCCATCATAGATTAGTAAGGGGCCATCAGATGCAGTTGACTTGGCTGTGACTGAGCTAAATGTAGCTGTTTGGAAGACATCTATAGGGTGGAATAGCCGAGTGACCAGTCTGAGAGAGCCAGAAGTGTTCCAGTATAAAAGATAACATGGAATCCATAACAGTAGGTTAATATGTCATTGCACAAAGAAATGTTTAAGCTCCGTAGTTTTGTTTAGTTTGCATTCAAGGGAGAATTCATAGGAAAATATTGGGGCACGTGAATTATGGTCTCTTAGTAAAACTAGGCATTTTATCCATGCATATATTTTCTAAAATTAGTTTAATATCATCTACTCGCACCCATGCTACCAGAAGACTAAATGCACTTGGTTGAAGGTTGAGTTATTTACCTAGGGATCAATTCTCATTAAATACATTTTTTCCTCTTTTTAGTGGTGCACCCATGTTCTAGAAATCCTATATTCGCCACTGATTGCATTGCTAGGCACTAACATCAGATGCCATACTCGAGCTATTATCCTCCTCCTCTCAAGGTAGCTAAGTTGCTACATGGTTGGCAGAAAAAAATTATGTGATGTGTTGGTGAAGTAAGGTAATATTTTGCTTCATATTCTTTAGATATGCCTTCTGTCGTGGAAAATCTGTTTGCTGCTTTTGTGGGAAAAATAGATCAGCTCTGGCTAAAACCTTTCCTTTCTATTCTTAAAAGGATTTTAGATAGCTAATGCTATATTTGCTAGTTTTATGTTCTTGTTGTTGTTGGTTGGTAATTTCTTTCCAAGTTCTTACCCTTTTAGGACTCCACAGGAAAACTGACCTTTATGTTGTAGAACTCGCCTTCCCTCTCTAGTCGTAACAAGCCAGAGTAAATATCCTCAGATTAAACTTTTAAATAGGCAAACAACTTTCATCTTTATCCTCAACTGTAATTTCCTGCTATCAGCAGGTTCACTAAATTATTGTATTTTCTTGAGTAATGCTAATGTTGCAAAATGATCCAAAAACTGCAAGTACTTCGCTGGCTATTATTAGTATATGGTTCAAGTTGCAGTGGAATTACAAAGGCAGTAATAAATGTAATTGCACTGTGCGGGAAAATGGTGCTAGTGATTTTCTTTTTGAGTTTTACTGCTTCCTAGCCCGATTCAATCAAGAGGGTGGGTGTGGGTATGTGTGGACTACTTTTGACTATTGTAAAAGTGTTAAGTCAATGGGTACTTAAATGTTCTGTGTCGAAGTTTGCATCTTTCTTCTTATGATATCACTCTTAACGGTCCAAATGAAACCAACAAGCTTACAAATTTAGTTTCCATAGCATCTTTCCCCCCTTAAAAGATTCCTCTTCTTCCTGGATGATGCTGAGATTTTGCCTACTAAACTAATGTGTGTTGAAATGATTGATGATTCCCTTCTTCGTATCGACTGCCTTTCATCACCGTGAAATGCGATTTTGCAGGTTCAATGAATTTGGAGAAGATGGTGGACCTGCTGCTAAGGAATTGGCTCCTAAAGTGGCTGGTCTGCAGGATTTTTTTGAATCCAAGTTGGGGACAGGGATACCAAAAATTGATGTAAATGGTTATTTTTTCTATGCTTCCTATTTCACTAGATAAGTTGAATTTTGTTTTTTTCTGTCGTTAAAATGGATACTAATATGACATTTGTGAAACACTTTTTTCAGGTTAGGCATGTGGTAGCAGCATTCATGGCTCTAAAAGGAATGGGTGGATTGCTATTAGTATTTGGCAGCATCACTGGTGCTATTCTACTGCTTAGGAATTTCAGTCTCCTAGAATCGACTGACACCTTTGTTTAGATTTATCCGTATACTATGTTTTAACCTACAATCATCTGTCGTCAATACTGCAGATATGTTACTTGATAATGGCCACTCCACTTCTTCACGATTTCTACCACTTTAACATTGAAGAGCCACAATATTTCAAATGACTATAACTCCTATCTCAGGATGAGTTAGGTGTATTTCAAGATACCGTAGGAAATATCTTGGAATAATCTTTCCAATGCCGCTGAGTTTGTGCGATTCCGAGTTCGTATGAGTGGGATATGCCCATTTGAAGTTGGGCTGTTCAAATAAGGAAAGTCTAATCCGGATTTTGGAAGGGTATTTTAGTATTTTCCTTACCCAATTGTTTTAATTCATTTTTAGGAGTTTAATTGGGGTAAAATCAGATTTTAGTCAGTTTAGAAAAGTTGAAGTTCACGCTAGGGCTTGGAGAAAAGAGAAAAGAGGAGAAAGGAGAGGAGAATTCAAGAATCGTCAAGAACGTTCGAGTTTGGTTGTGGATTTCGCCAAGGATTCAATCCTACGAGGTATGTGAGATCACATAGCGTTGGGTTAGTTCACCCACGCGCCAATCATGATTTAATTCAGCGAAGTTATGTAGTTTTGAAAGTAAATCCTATGAGTTCTTGATGATAATTAGATTGAAATCTTGTGGGTTCTTGTTGTTGAAGTTTCTTGAGATTGATTCATGTATTTAGGTGTGAGTTCGAGTTAAATCTTGCATATATTGATGAATTAGTTTTTTCTAAGTGTTTGGGGAAAGAACTAAGTGAAAATAGGGGGTTTAGAGTTGAAAAACGAAGAAGAAAAGTCGGAGGCACCTGGGCAGGGGTCTGGGGAGTCACCCCTCTCATAGCCCCAAGAAAAATTCTCTGATCTTTTGCCTCTGGGGCGTCGCCCCTCTCAGAGCCCCAAGCAGGGGTCTCTGAACTTTGGGCTCTGGCGCCCCACGCCTCTCAGAGCGCCAAGGATGCCAGTTCAACCCATTTTCCCCCTTCTTTCCGTACTAGTTCCTTAGCAACGTACCTATGTTTCCTAGTTGATTCCAACACTCTAAGGTACGTCTAAACATCATGAAATCATCCATAAACATGAGATCATGAATCTTGAATCCATAATTCAATTCAAGGAAAGTTAAGAGTCAAGTCTAGAAGTTAAGAAGCAAGTCAAGAGAAGTTCATAAAGTTTTCAAAAGTCTTTCGCAAACGTTTTAACTTTGTCTTAAGACTTAAGTTTCAAGTTGAATAAAGAGTTAAGATTAAAGTTCATTTATTCAAAGATTGTATGGGAACTAAGTATTCCCAAAAGTTAGAAATGTTTTCACATGTGAGCAAGAAAGGGAACATCGATTCCAAGAGAGCTTTTAAGCTAAGTTTTGAGTAATTATCTCAAACCAAAGAAAGAAGTTATGTTTTAAAAACATATGAGCTAAGTATATTTTGGGAGTAGTATTGAGCACCGATATGGGGACGCGAGTTCATAATAACTCAAGTCTCCATAAACTATGTAGCCATCATAGGTAGTAAAGGACCATACTTTTTAGATGATTCCTTAAGTGCTTTTAAGCATAGACTAGTGGATCCACTTAGTTAAGGCGTCCTATATGATGGCAAAGTATAGACAGTTCTGGCAGTGTGGGCAAGACGCTGTATCACCACTTAGGCTCATAGTGGTGGTTGTCGGTTAGACAAACTCCCACAGAAACTATATTACTTTATTATATGAGTAAAGTTGAGTTTGTTATTGCATTTTCTTTAACAAACTAAGTTGCTTTCTACTGTTTTATAAAGCTTTCCATATATTGCATGTGTTTTATTGCTTATATTGAGTTAAGTTATTCATGAGTTGAGTAAAGACAAGGTAAGTGTTTCTTTCAGATTCCTTTCAAGCTTATGTTATGTTTAGTATTCCCCTCGCATACTCGTACATTCAATGTACTGATGCCATTTGGCCTGCATCATTTTATGATGCAGACACAGGTAATCAGGATCAGTATCCAGGACCCCGTTGATCCAGTTGAGCACTCAGAGTCTGTTGGTGAGCCTCCTAGCTTTCCGGAGGGCTCCTTTTATCATTTGCTTTCAGTATTTCATTGTTAGGATGATCGGGGGTCTTGTCCCGACATCCCTCTTTGTTTTAGAGGCTTCATAGACAGATAGTTATAGTTTTTTAGTCTTATTCATTTCAGTTGTATACGTTTAAGACTTGAGTTGCCATTTTGGCTAAGTTATTATCTCTTAAGTTATTGCATGAGTTATATTTCTTATGTTTAAGTCTTCCGTTGAGTAAGTAAGCCAGACCAAGGGTTCGCTTGGGGCCAGCAATAGTTCTCGAGTGCCAGTCTCACCCAGGGTGTAGGCTTGGGGCGTGACAATGTTGGTGAAAATAATTGTTATATGAAAAATAAATGATTTAAAAAGTAACGATATAAAATCATAAATTATAAATTTTATTTACTTATCAAATAGATTGTTAGCAGATATAAATGTAAAGTGTTTTACAAAATATAAATTTGGAGATCAATTTTTATAATTATAAAATCAATGATGAATTGCCAAAAGTAGCTTTCTTGTGAAGCGATAAACACTAATTATTTTATTTGACTTTTACCACCCAACGGCCAACGCCCTTCTCTTCCATTATATGATATTTGAGACTCCATTTTGTACCTCACGCGAAATATATCATTATCATATACTACTATTTTATAATATTCTAATTTATCTTTGAGAGAAGGCCATGATGGTTTCTTAGGAAAAAAAGTCTACGTATCTTTCGACTTGGTTACTTACGGTTGATATACGTCTCGTTATAAAAATTATTTTTATATATTTTTATATTATACAAATGATTGACATATATATATTTTTTCAAATAGAAGTGAACAAAAAAAATATTTAAACAAGAGGGAATTGTTCGGAATTGCTCAGATTATAAGCACCTTTCACTTTTCATCGTTGAGTTGTGAGTTCGAGTCCATCAAGGAAGAAAAAATGGGAATTTGAGTTTTTTTTAAAAACAATTATATTAAGAGTGAATACACCTCTAAATTCTCACCAAACATAGAGGATTTTTCAACACTTTCCTCGTCTTTTTATTAAGAGTATCATGCTCGTACAATAGTTTGAGACCACTTGTTATATATGTCATGTGACAATTTAATTAGTCAAGTATAAATGTGTTTTTAAGACCGTCAATAATTCAAGAACAAAACTAATAATTTATGTCAAATTTAATACTCTCTATTTTGAATAAAGAAAGTATTATTTTTTTCAAAATATTTATTAAACTAAAAGTAAATTAATAAAAACATATTTAACTTTCTAGAAATAAGTAATTTTTTAAAGGATAAGCCCACTCCAAATGTAATACTACCACTTATTTTATTTTTTAAATAGAGAAAATATTGTATATTTTTGTCCTTCGAAGTTTGTCGTATTTGATATTGTTTGTGGAAAAATATTTTTCTCTTCGACTGTCGACAAAAATGTACAAACCATCTTGGTATAATTGTGGCACACTTTTATAGATTTTCTTTGTGTTCATTAATTATTTATTATTTCTAGTATAATAAATAATTTGACCTGTCAATTGATGCTTTTATAAACTTCACAGGTCATTAACTTGTAGGGAAAGAAAAATCTATTAAATTTTAACCAGATTTAAATTTGACCCAAAAATATCCATATATCTCTTGGGGTTTTTTGCAATATGAAAATATTATTTTAAATTATATTTTTTCTTGAACAATTAATTATAGTCATGTAAAAGAATTGTTCTGTCATACATTTTCTATCTTCTTGATTCACAGCTATACTTAGAATTTTATAGCAAAATTTTCTCTTTCTCTCTCGCCTCTCTACCCCGTCTCTCCTACCTCTTAATGTACAAAACAAATAAAATGTTAACAACCAATAATATAAATGCAAATAAAAATAGTTAATAATACAAAAACAAATAGTTACACAATCATTTGATATTGAAAACCCTTGAAGATGTTATGTGCCATTAAATCTAAATGATAGATCATAGTGAAAACACTTGAATTTTTTGCAGCTTTAAGGATGTGTTTGGTCTAAGGAGAATATTTTTTTGCACAAAATAAGTGATTTTTTTTGTCACGTTCCGTATCACAAATAGAATGATTGCGTTTCAAAATTGTAACAATTATAGTAGAATAAAATAACTCATGAAAATCTTCTAATAAATTTTGCACTTCAATTAAAACGACCCATACCAAACTAACATATTGTTGAGGAAACAATAGCAAACACACTAAATTTCTATTTGCATTTTAAAAAAAATATTTCCTTAGTTCTAACTAAGTTTGTCGTGACAGAAAGTTTAAGAAAATAAAGGAGATTTTTTTTCAATTTTATAGTCCTAAAAAAATATTAAAAATTATGCAGGCGGGTTCATGCGAAGTGGGTCTATGCGGGGCGGGGAGGGTTGAAAATGAAAAAAAGGGGTTATGCGGTGCGCGGAAGATTAATTTTTTTTTGGATTAAGCTCAACTCGCCCCGCTCCATTGTCATCCCTGCATGCACGACATGATTCATTTGAGAGGCTGCTTCCAACACGATTTTCTTCATATCAAAGGTTTAAACTTGAGAACTCTATTTGAGGATGAAGCAGTCTTAGAGATGTCAATGGGGTGGGGCGGGGTGGATTATGGGGCAAATTGAACTTAACCCACCAAAATTTCAACCCGTCTTGTAATCACCTGCTCCATTGTTATCCTTAGCAATCTCCAGACCCTTACTACAAATTTTAATTAAAGATAATTTTTTGATGAAATTTATACATGAATTTAAGGTTGGACTACGGTTTTTGATTCATCTTAATTTCCGGACATAAGGCCCATTTTAAAAGCAAGGATCCATTTGGTTTCAAGAGCTGATTAGGCTCTGTTTTAAAGTGGGGAAAATTATGCAGATAAATAAATATATAATAGTAAATTAGTTAATATAGCTACAGTCTAATTAAATTACTAATCGCCGCGAACTTACAATCATAATTACATAGCCCATGTTCAAAATGTGTATAATTCGACTCATAATTGTATAAATTTAGAATTTGCATAATTCGATTCCTAATTATATATCCAGAATTTTCCTAATTGTATAGATTCAGACTTTGTATGTGCTCACCATAGCTTGTATATAATTATCATGTTGATACATTTTATTTGTATAAGTTCTGAAAAATTCTTAAATGTATAAATATAGAATTTGTATATACTTACCATATTTGTATATTGACAAGCGAATTATACAAACGACAAATAGAACCTATAGCAAGCAAAATTATAGCTATGGAGCATAATTAGGCGAACTGTAGCTAGGGGTGTTCGTGGTTTGGTTTAGATCGGTTATTGATTAAAACCAAATTCAAACCAATCTAGTCGGTTTTTAAAATTTCTAAAATCAAACAAAACCAAACGAAAAAAATAACCGTCGGTTTGATTCGATTTTTCTGGTTTATTCGGTTTGAAAGTAATAATTTTTTTGATGACGTACGTATCTCGATAGACACAAACACCTAGTACATGAACAATCCTCAGAGAAACTACTATCGGTTTAATTAAGCAATTAAGCAATACTAGAGTTATCATTACACGAACAAAGTGATTCAGTTAAGAGAAAGTTTGATTATTTTATGTGAAGTAGGGTAAGTAAAGACTAAAATGAATTTTGATGGATTTGGACTTAGGATTGTTATAGTTGGGCTAAAGTATTGAGTTTGAAAAAATGATAAAGCTAAACACTTAAGTTAATTAAAATTTAACAAAATATTTATATTTTATTTATGAATGATATATAAATAATTATAAAATTTATATATCTAATTTATCGATTCGGTTTGGATATTTTTGCGGTTGTATTTTAGTAAAATCAAAATCAAACCAAATAGTATCAGTTTTCAAAATTTAAAACCAAACAAAACCAAGTATCAGTTTTTTTAATCGGTTTGGTTCGAATTACGATTTGAATTGATTTTTTAACCATAACCATGAACAACCCTAACTGTAGCTAAGAAAGCTTATTAAGTTTAATCTCTTTGCACCTGACCACAATCAACATCTGTGAGCTTGATGAACACACTACTAAGCTACTGCTTTCCATTGTGTTTAAGCGTGTCTAAAATCCCCCCATAGAAATGGAAGATGGGGGGTTGAGTGCGTTACGTGGATGAAAGAAAATGAATTTGAAATATAACTTATAGAACTTGTTTTTCTTACTTGTATTAAGAGAATCATTTTTTTCACAACATTTTGATCAATCAAACTTAAAAAATATATTAAAATATTTATTTTATATCAAATACACCCAAAGTATACATATATTATACATTCGTCACTTATTTTTAATTTAAACAGCTAAGTGATAGTTCTTCCAAAAAGAAATAATCCAAAGAACTATAAAGAAGCAAAGGCCAAAAGTATTGGCCTCCTTTTGGGCTATAAAGCATATATTATTGGCCCAAAATTAGCTACCTATAGTCTAACATTAATATCGCTTGATAAAGTTTTGGAGAAAAAAATCATAGAAATTGGTCAATTCTATAATCGAACAATATTGCAAATTCTTTTTTTTGTCAAGAAAAAAGAATTTTCTTATATATGCCTAAATGGCTCCAATATATGTAACTAAGTATATTAAAATAAAATTACTTACAAGTAAAGTAGAATAAAATTATTAAAATTATAACTAAGAAGATTTTTTAGAGTTATATGATTTAATTAAGCATACGATAAAATTCAATCATAATTTATAATTGTTTAGATGTTAAAGATTGAAATAGGGGAAATAAAGTCTTTTTTTTTCTTTTAACTTTCTCATTCATTTTTCTTCTTTTTCTTGAATTATTTCAATTCCAAATAAAGGGTAATGAAAAAAACATAATTGTTTTCAATGGGCTATACTACATAAAAAATGAATTAATTGCCGTTGAATATGTATTTTTAGCGGCAATTAATACTCTTTGTATATGTCCTTAAAGCCTTTAGCGACATTGGTTCTCATGACACTTAACTAATGCCGGTAAAGACTTTAACACTCTTTATTAATGTCTATATTTATTACCGCTAAAAGTTGTTTTTGTCGTAGTTCATAAGATTCCCACCTTCATTGAAAAATCATAAAAACTAGAAAGATCTGGTTTACAGAGTATATAATAAATATATAATTAGTGTTGATTATATTGAATAAAATCTATGAAAAAATATAGTGTAGGCTTATTTTTTGTCGAAAGTTTTTGTGGGTTGTTGCGTAGTATAAAAGGAAATTTTATCTAAAAAGTTTATCGGAATCATATTTACTTTTTCTAACAAATATATAGATATTAAACACTTGTTATATATACGCACATATACATACTATATACATGAAGGGTGTCTCTGGTGTGAATAAAAAAAATATATCAAGAGAATTTATATAATTTAGCAAATAATATAATTTTATATATTGAGATATATGACGTAATATTTTATTCTGAATTATACATCTTTCAAATTTTCAAGTTTTGTTCATAATCGCATTCGGTGATGCGTTTTATGCCTAGATTAGTGCTCTTTAATGATTTCCTTGTTTTATCTCTTAATATCATTTAAGGGAACTAGGAAATAGCATATATTCTCTATTATTATACAAAGAAATTTATTTTATTGCATATATTCCACCACTTTATTAATTTATTCTCACATAAATACACATTTAATTACTTATCGTCCCAAATTTAGGAATTAGATTTATCCCAATATATCTTGCTATTTTTGTTGTCTTTTTATTATTATTATTTATTTATTTTGTAAATTTTACATCGGATACTTTGTTTTTGTGTGAATTACATGTTTGGGGATGGGTGGTAGCTTACTTTTCATTTGTGGGTTGCATGTGATGTGCAATCGAAAACCTTTTTTGGTTTCTTCTTCAATGATTAGGGAGGGATTAACTTTATCAAATGTAAGACACTGTTTTAGAAAGATATTCGATTTAAGTGAAGTAAATTAAAGTAAAAATGGAAAGAAAATATATCAGTTAAGAAAAATATGACAATTAATAGAAAAGTAGTGTAGTATGTATATGCAAGGAACCATAACATCAATAACAAGGTGCGATCACCTAAACATAGTAAGTAACAGATGATTACAGATATCAAAAGTCAAAGATTACATGAATAGGTGTATTTAATAAACAACAGATGACTACAGATATCAAAAGTCAAAAATTACATAAATAGACTAATACACTGAGTAAAAATAATCATATTAAACTTATGGTAATTTAAAAATTAAAATAGCAAGTTAACCAAATTAAAAAAATGTTACTTATTAATTTATCGGATATTAGATTATTGGGTTAATGATATTGTAAATATTTTTATTGAGCTATCAGGTCAGTTTCCGGTTCTAAGGTTTTAGTTAGTAGTTAAACCATAACCCAAACTTATACTATAAAATTATCAGTATAATGAACTATCTACATAGTTGTAATGTATTGTGCTTGTTGTTAACTCTGGTGTCTGATAAATAAATATGCATAACAACTGTGAAGAAGAATCACTACAAGTACATTGACTGAAGAAAAAAGCTGCATGCTTGTTCAAAGGAATTTGTGGTAGGTTGTTGTACATTCTGTATACTTCTGTTCGGTTTTAAAGGTGTGAATAGAAAATGAAGGGTTGTGACTCTCCTGAACGATTGTGACTTTGTCGAATGGTTGTGACCTTTATGAGAGGTTGCGTCTTTTCTAAAGGGTTATTACCTTTCTGAAAGATTATCTTTTTTTCAAAAGAGTTGTGACCTTTACCCTTTGTTGGCTATAAATAGAGACGCTTTTTCTCATTTTCTGCATTGAATTCTTCCCTTCATCTGCATACATTTCTTACAAAACAAAATCGATCGATCGATCGTGTCTGTGTGTGATCTAGTTGCTGTCTTTTTGAGTTCGTTGAAATTATCGAAGTTTGAGGTACCGCTACTTATTTAATGGTTAAACCATTTTATCTTGGGAGGAATTAATCAACAACCTCGAGTACTTGAGGGGATTAAATTTCTTAAGGACACACAGTGAGTTCTGTAGACTCAGATAGTTCTTTTCTTCAACTTCTCACTTACTACCGCGCTTGTACATACAAATATCTCATCACATATAACTACTTCGAAGATGGTTCCTTCTCCCTATTGTATAAATACTCTAATATTATGAGATGAGCTAATTAAAGTGACATAATAAAAAATGATACAATCGATCCTAGCTTGCTTGAAATTAAGATGTTCTGTAATGCGGTTAAAGAATTGCACATTTCTCTGGATCATCATAGTATAATCCTCAATTCATCTTAGAGCAAGGTCTTTTCGTAATTGATGAACTTTCAAATTGTAATTTGTGATATACGACGTAGATCGATATGAATGATTTACTTCTTGCCAATCAATATAGGCCAGTAGCTGCTCTTAGCTTTCTGAATAAATGTCCCCAATTCGTTTACTCTTAATTTCTTAATCACAAGCTCCAACTGATCTTCAATTTAGCAAGACAGATTATTTAAGCAATCCAATTGCAATTTTGAAGAAATAGCCAAGACAAGAAAGTTACAAAAGTTGTTCAAACTCTAAAACGTGGTTGACGTATTATTCCTTATTTTGTTCATTGGAGCAGGTAGAACTAGAACTCAAATCAGAAACACTTAGATAAAAGCCCAATGCACAAAGTATCCCAAGTGATGTTATGTGGACAATGTATCCTAATATCTAATGCAAGCACTAGTGACTGCATCCGCGACTCAAACAACCTATAGGACAACTTTACTGTTGCTCCAAGGCTCCCCTTCAGAATTTTGCTAGTCAAGTAACATACTAGTAGTAGATAAATACTAGTCAATTTAAGATTTTTGCTAATAAGAATGTGTTAATTAATTACTCCCCCTGTTTCAAAAAAGTTATGGTAAAAATGGGGAATATTAATCCTCTTGACTGAATTAAAGGGTGAAATTAGAAAGAATTGTCGCGAAGTTAACTAAATTTTTTAGTTCTTTACCAAGTATGTGTCTACTAAATATGTATTTATAAGTTGAAGGGTGAAATAAGAAAGAATTGTCACAGAATTAACAGTTTATTGTTGTCCTAAACATTTTATATGTTAAGTATATGCTTTTGAGTTTTGCATTCTTATAAATGAAAAAGTTGATCCTTCCAAGGAAACCATTTTCATAAGAGGTAAAAGTGGAAATTGATTTTTCAATCATCAAATAAAATAATATAAATTTTGACCTACATTTTAAAATATATATATTTACCATATTAATATGAGAATTTTTTTTTGTAATTTATAGTATTTTGCATGCGTATAGTTTTTGAATATCTGAATTTTAATTTTAAAATATTGAATTGATATAATTTAATTTAACTATAAAAATTAGTCAAATTAATTTTCGAAAAGCGAAACATGACAACTATTTTAAAACAAAGAAAGTAACTTTTAATGTGGTTTAGTTGATTTTTTATCCGACTAGAAGAGATCCAAATGTGTATCCAGTATGGCTCGAACCACTAACTTTCTTAGTCACTATAAACATAAATCCCAATCGATGGCTAGATTAGGAAGGAATTTTTACATGTCAAATCATTTTCACTATTTATTTAACTTTACATACTAGTCATCTAACACATAATTACCACCATCAGCCTTATATAATATGTCATGGTTTTTTTTAAAAGTGATATCGATATTTAATAATATATAAATAATTGATTTAACAACACTATATTAATAAAAACTGTTTAAAGCGTACTAACAACTTAGTTTGAAGTTTTAACTTTATGACTTATTATTGTGTCGAGTTTTGTTTTGAACAAGTGATTAAATTTCTAGGTACTAGTAATGTAAAAGAATTTAATGAGTACTGTAGACATTGAAATTTTGTGGGACTCTACATGACGTGTTCAATTCGAATTGTGACTATAGAAGGTGTGTTGAGTTTCAATTAGAATTCTTAGAGGCTACTCAACCCTAAACCCTAGTTTATGCCTATATAAAGGGTACTAAATTCTCTTAAAAGGCATTTCGAAAATTACATATAGAGATCGAAATCTCGAAAATTTCATAAAGAGATCAAAATCTTGAATATCTCAAAATATCCCATAAACTCTTGGGTATTTTTAAAGATCAAGATCTCGATATATTCCATAAAAGTCATGGAATATTCATATAGAGGTCAAATCTAAATCATCCTAGTTCGAGAAATACGCCACTAACGGCCCTCGAATCATCGATAAATCTTATGAGATGAGAATCAAGGGAGGAACGGAATTGTACCCGCAATCTTGATGAATAAAATTATGTTTCTTCATTTTTTTGTGATTGTAATTTATTTTCTTTCGCTTTAAAATTTGTTGCAAACAAGTACATTAGCATTATTAAAGACTCAATTACCCCTCAAAACCCCTTTTACTTTTTTTCCACCATAATTGTGGAATATTTTTATGCAATACATGTTACTTTTAATAGGGCATCCTTTTTAATACACTAAACCAAACAATGCGTAAAAAATAATTTATGTATATTTAATACAAGCATTACTAATATACTCTATTTTGCATTATTTTTTATTGCTTTTTCACAGCATTCTCTTCTCCTTCTTTTCTTAGATAACACGGTTTCATTGCCTTTCATTTGTTTTTCTTCCTCAAATTTAATTCAATTTATCATATTGGTAATGCATACGAACATTATTTTTTAGTTTTCATGCACAATTTCACGTACAAAATGTTCTATATATGCTCCACGTGAATTCAATGTTCCTAGCACATCAATAACAAACAAGACTAGGGTAGAAAGTTATTATTATTTAAATTGTATTAGACCCATTTGGACCAAAATTTCACTTAAAAACCTTACTACGAACATTACATTTTATTTTTCAGCTAGATGTATAAAATCAGTTATTCCCTATAGCCCTTAGCACTCCACAAAATAGAACAACAAACGTGTTAGTGCATATCCAATAGCACCTCATAAAACGAAGACATAATAGTGTTTGTCATGTCATGCTCAATTACAATGACAAGTACAACATGATATATTGGTTTTCCCCTAGCTCTGCGAAAAAGTATCGATTAGGTTTATTGCAGATTTATATGACGAATAATATTTGTATGATAAGAATGTATCTCAATCGTTAGAGTTTTCGCTTATTTTAAATAAAATGATTTGTATGAAAAGAGATTTTGATTTGTTAATATAGATGAAAAATACTTGCAATAAGATTTATATATTGTTGAATGAAAATAACCATGAATCGCTCATTCATGGTTATTTTTACATAAAATGCAAATCTATCCCAAACATTGAATATTGTTGAATGAAAATTATGTCATACTTGAAAAAATCAAATGCAATATATATTGTGCAAGGTAGCAAGTATGTGCAATATATATTATGCAACCTCCCGAGCAAGTATGGCACTACATATTTATCCAAAAGGAAAAGGAAAATATTGAGAAATTAACTTTTTGAAATACAAAAATATTTTGATCATAGAAAAAATAAGACGTACTATAGTTTTTTCCCCCTATTTTAAAAAATAAAATTAAGAAGAAAGATGTTCTGGAAATTAAAAAAGAATTTATTAGCATGAGGAATAAACCAAAACAAGAGGTTTGTGAAGGTCAAAGTTTTTTTCGAATAATACAATAAAATGTTCAAATTATCTATAGCTATTTAAAGAATTTTCTTAATTTTTTGAAGGTGTGATAATCTTTACTATGGCACAGTGTAACGAACGGTTTCCATCATTATAGTAAAGCCAACGGGGGAAAATTTTGGGCCGGAAAACTTTTTGGTAGTAACTTGAAATTTTCCAACCTAGTCCAGATTTGGACAAAATCGGAGTCAGTGAGGTCTAGGGAAATATAATAACAAATGGGAGGTCTAATTATTAATTTGACCACATGAGTAGATAGCTAAGACGTTAAGGAACCCGTACGACTTTACGGAATCGAATTCGGGCGAGTAGAACTCCCGAAATTGATCTTAGCGTGAACGGGTAGTTTCTGAGTGTCATGGGGTGAAGGTGTGTTGTGAAATGGGGGTTTAAAACTCTAATTCCGACGTTCTGTCTCTGCGCAAGCCGCCAGAGCGGGGCCGCTGTAGCGGGGTAGGGTCCGCCACAACGGGATGGACGCGACTTAAGTCGAAAATAAACCCCAAAAATGTCATTATTCTGCAAGTTTCGACTTTGAGAGCTAAGGAACGAACCCAGGTGTTTTCTTGACAACTTTTCACCATTCTTGAGGCTAAAGGTAAGGTTTTCACTCCCCGAATCCATTTTTCGATCCGTAGAACCTAGTTTCTTGGGTTATTATCGATGGGGGAGGGTTTTGATCTAGGATTTATGATGGAACAAGCCATAAAACTGGGTATGTGGGATCAAAGGTTTGGCCTAGGGTTGATGATTTCGATTATAATCGGGGTAATTAGGCTTCGTTTATTGATCCTTGCGTTGTATTGATTGTTTGTAGACCAAGAACAAGCGGAAAGAATCCGAAAGGGGAAGAATCAAGTTTCTTAGGGGATTCAAGCTTGTTTCGAGGTAGGTGATGGTTGTGATTTCATGTGTGTGATATATGTTTGTACTTTCTTCCTTATATTGCATGCATGTATGCGAATGTTGCTTTATTGATCACACTAATCGTAAATGAGTATGAACGAATACCTATATGCCATGAATCACCTCTTGATTGTATGATTTTTGAGAATATACATTGTGATTGTGATTGTGGTATGTTGAATGGATCGGTTGCCACGTACTGGCATACTAACTGGGATCGGTTGCCGCGTACCGACATAAACTCTGGATCGGGTGTCACGAACCGGCACACTAACTTGGAACGGGTGTCACGATCCGGCACACTAACTGTTTGAGTATGGGTTTCGTGAGAGGACCAATGACTTGTCATATATGTGTAACGCCGATAATGTGGAATTGTGCATTGATCCGAAATGATATTAATGTTGTATATGTTCGGTGTATGCATGTTTTATAATGTGGTAATGAAGTATTGTATATGTTCGGTGTATGCATGTTTTATAATGTGGTAATGACTTGCTTATATTGCACTTAGTGGGATAGCCGCGTGATCCTACCAGTACACGGTGGTTGTGTACTGATATTGCACGTGCTCTTTCTTTGTTGAGTACATGACATCTTCAGGCGGCTACTGACAGACCTCGTTTAGAAGATCAGTGATCGTCATCGAATTCAAGGGTGAGCCAGTTCTTCCAGGCTGCCTTGAGTTCTCTTTCTGTTTAGTCCATCTTATTCGGACTTAGACTAGTTCATTAGGTATTCTTATGCTAGTTGGGTTGCACCCATTTCCTTTAGACTTTTGGTTTATTGTTAGAGTTTTGGTACATTGACTTTCAGGTTCTAGGCGTTATTTCCGCAATGTTTATCGTTGTTAGATCTTTTGGAAGTTTATGGGAACTTCAGTTTTTCTACATTTAAACCTGCTTCCGTATCTTTAAATGCTTAGTTTTGAGGTTAGTTGGTTAGTAGTTATGGTTCTCCCATCGGAGGGTTAGTGTGGGTGCCACTAAGGACGGTCTGGATCGTGACAAAGTTGGTATTAGAGCCCTTGGTTCATTGATCTCGATGTACCAAAACGAGTCTAGTAGAGTCTTGCGGAATGGTACGGAGACGTCTGTACTTTTCTTCGAGAGGCTATAGGACTTTAGGAAATCTCTCTGTTTTCTCTTGACTCCTTTCGTGCTATGACTTGGGTCCAATTGGTATCTGGCGATTCAAATTGGTATCTAATCTCCTTCACTCTTCTGTCTGCAGATGGTTAACACTAGGTTCAACGACATCAGACCCGTAGCTCTCGTCAATGCACCAGCTGAGGAGTTCGCAGCAAGAGGTCGCGGTCGAGGCAGGGGTAGAGGAAGAGCTAGGGGCAGAGGCCAATGAAGGGTAGAACCTACTAGGGGTGGAGCTCCGGTTGAGAATGCTCCCAGAAATGAGAATCCTCTTGCGCATCATGAAGAAGTAGAGGAGAATGTAGAGGTTGAGAACGATGAGGATGTTGGACAAGAGGAAGAGATACAAGCTGAGACTACAAGTATTCCTTCCTTAGACCCAGTGTTAGCTCAACAGATTATGTCATTCTTGAAAGGATTGGTTGGTCCTGGAGTCATCCCCACAGTTCAAGCAACTCAAGCTCCCGCCAATCCCCCTATTGCTATCACTGTCCCCAAGGTGGGTGGAACTGGAGGTACTGATGCTTTCTTCCGTTCTTTGTTGGGTCCTGTTATGACTGGTAATGAGCATGAAATGTTGACTAAGTTTTTGAAGCTAAAGCCTCCTATGTTTCTTGGTTCTGAGAATGAGGATGCTTATGAGTTTATTTTAGATTGTTATGAGAGGCTTCATAAGTTGGGAATTGTCTATCAACATGGAGTAGAGTTTGTGACTTTTCAGCTTCAAGGTGAGGCTAAGCAGTGGTGGAGAGCTTATGTGGAATGCAGATCTTCAGCTTTACCCCCACTCACTTGGACTCAGTTTCATGCTCTGTTCTTGAAAAAATATGTACCCCGTACTTTGAGGGATCGTAAGAAGGATGAGTTCATGGCTTTGGAGCAAGGTGGTATGACTGTGGCTGCTTATGAGGCTAAGTTTCATTCTAAATTGAATTTTCTCTTTCTCTTTTTTTTATCCGTTTACTTCCTATTAAATAAACATGAACATCCAAGCTAAATATTATATAGTTTGATTTCAAAAAATGTAGTATAATTTTTAATTAAAAATAGTAATTATTTATGTTACGTAGTTCGATTTACAAAATTTTAGTGCACTCATTCATTTTTTTTTCTCTATACAATTCTTGAACACCAAATTTCTGACTCCACCACTGATCATTTCCCTATAATTAATCCTCAAATTATTTAATTATCGTTAAGTCCTTACTAACCACCAAAATGTTATCTCTCAAGTCCAAGAGGGACTACGTTGCACTACAGTAATTAAATTGCACCATTTAATCCACGTTCATAAGCTAATTATTAAAATAATGTAATAATCCAAGAACTAGAGATGGTAGAATGTAACAGAAATCAGAGGACAAAAATTACTAGAGAAATACTACTACTATTATTAATGAAGGATAAGCAAAACAACACCCTACTACTACTAACAACTTACTGTAATTTGTGTCATCCACAACCTCATGACCTTACAACCTCATATCTAAGGTCATGCACGGCAGATACTTTTAAGGAAATATTACTTGCATCTGATGTGAATTTCTGTTTCCTTAGGGTCTTCACTCTTCAATGCATGTTCATTGTTTGTCT
The DNA here is from genome assembly GCA_029582245.1 of Solanum etuberosum. Classification (NCBI taxonomy): domain Eukaryota; kingdom Viridiplantae; phylum Streptophyta; class Magnoliopsida; order Solanales; family Solanaceae; genus Solanum; species Solanum etuberosum. The sequence goes on from JAJONR010031764.1 coordinate 22,570, forward strand.
ACTTGAGACTTCACTTGTATAGTAAACTCTCATGTTTAAGTAGGCCACAATGAGTAGAATCCAAATCAACATAACAGTAGACACACTTCTATGTCTTAATTCCAGCACAATAGTTACATATATAACTGATTGTAGGATCAAACAGTTGCAGACTAACAATTGTTTCATATCCTAAAATCTGACAAAGCAGATTTCCCTCCTATCCATGTTGCATTATAATGATCTGCATAGTCCTTCACACTATTTTCCCTATACCTCGCGGGATTATCTTCTGATAACAACTCCTTAATTGCTCCATAAACTCTTGATGATAACGACTGACCCGTGGTAAAGAAACTGGCCACCGATACTTTTGGACCAACACGGCTTGCTAGTACTCTGTGTGCAATGCTCTTCAACTTGTCATTTGATATGAGCTGCAAATTTTCTAACAAAACTGAGTTTAGCACATTACAAATTCGAATCTAAAAATATCCCATGAAAAGCATGATACGCTTCGATATATGAGTTTATGCCACAAGAGCAGCTACAACAACAACAATAAACCCAATGTAACCCACAAGTGGGGTCTGAGGAGGATAGAGTTTATGCAGACCTTACCCCTACCTTGGAAGGTAGAGGACGGACCCTCAACTCAATGAAAAGCATGATATGCTTTCTATATGAGTTTATGCCACAAGAGCAACAACAACAAGAACAATAATAAACCCAGCGTAATCCCACAAGTGAGGTCAGGATAGAGTTTATGCAGACCTTACCCCTACCTTGGGAGGTAGAAAGGTTGTTCCAATTAATCCTCGGCTCAATAAAAGCATGATATATGAGTTTATGCCACAAATGCGTAATATATAAAATACAATTACCTGTAAAACTTCACCAAAATTTACTACTAATACACCAGAGACAGGAGGAATATCAACCCAGTAATTCTTATGAAGAACCTGAAGGCCTGTGAGGAAGTCACTGTCTGAATACTTGCCAGCTCCAAGTGTTAGCTCTGGCTCAGGGAATGCTGGATAACAATGATACAAAACAGCAAGCCCCTCTGAACAACCAATGTCATTCAGATAGCTCGAGTTGAGGCCAAGAGCTTCAGAGAGTAATTCAAACAAAGAACGACCTAACTTCTTCATTTGCTCCGCATACTCAATCAGAATATCCCTGCAGTAAAATAAAATAATGTACGTAACAGTTCATTAGACTTTGTGTATTTACTTCTTTCACTTTGATCAGTGAAAACTCTGGCTCTGCTACTGATTACGATTACAAATGACATTTAGACTATTAAGCCTTGCTATACCTCAAAAATGACTTATTTTCTTTTTTAGTCTATTTAAAAAAGAATGATTTCTTTCCTTTTTTGGTAACATTTTAATTTCAGCTTTCCACGTGGCATGTTTAAGGCCACAAGATTAAACGACAAATTTATACATTTGACATAACTTTAATTTAGGACCACAAAATTCAAAAGTCTTCTTTGTTTTCTTAAACTCCGTGCCAAGTCAAACTAGGCCACTCTTTTTGGAACGGAGAGAGTACTACAATTTACAACAGAAACACTACAAATCATATTGGAAAAAAGCTTCAAGAACTTTGTTTGAACACCATGAAAATGCATCTACTTAACTATTGGGCATAAATTTCAAAATATGGTTGAAATCCACCAGCGTTTTCACTAAGGAGATTCAAAATATAAAGAAATGAACACACATAGACGCTAGGGGAATTCAACATCTACTATATATACCGTCTAATTTTCAAATGAACGAGTAAATACCTATTACAATAAGCAATTCATCAGCAGAAGGAGGCAGTGGGGCCATATTACAATAAGTAGTATCCCTCCAGTTAGCTGATGCAGACTTAAACAGATCAACCATATTTCTTCACCACATTATCTTGCTCGTAAAATCTCCTAACACCATTCAACATTTCTTCCAAAACACTTTGAGGAATTCCATAATTCACCACTTGAAAAAAACCCCACACTTTCGATGCATCGCGTATTTTTTCGATGATTTCCTAATTTGTATTGGATCTTTACTTATGCCATCTAAGTCTAACAGGAATACTGAATTGGTTTTTTTCAGGATTATTTGAAATTACAAATATAACTTTAATTATGTTACTTAATTATTTTAATTCAAATTGGATTACA
>JAJONR010031765.1:0-104720 GCA_029582245.1 Solanum etuberosum
AATGATATATGCTCATTCCAAAGAAGTTAGAGAAAATGATATGGAAGAGATAAGAAAATGGGTCATAACATTGCTTCAACCGGAGCAACAACCCATTACCAGAGCTATAAAAAAAGATTTCATTTCACAAGGTATGATGACTAGATATTGCAAGATAATTGGACCAGTGTATCCCAATCACATATGCTCAAGATGCCACGGAGAAGATAACATCATTCCGGACATCCAGTTAGACGAAGACAGCTAGGATGAATAAAAGAACCGAATAAAGGAACTACGGTAAAAACTAAAGACAGATGGACGATCCAGAAATAAAGAAGCTACTTGACAGCGACATAAAGAAAATGGCAGACAAAGAGATAGAAAGGAAAAGAAAAAGATAAGCAAAGATTCCTGGAACAAGACATAAAAATAGAAAAAATATGTAAAAAGTCTTAAAGTAAATAGTGTCTGTAAGTCCCACTTTACTCACTACCACGCAAGTGGAAAAACTGTTGGGACGCGTCAAAAGTTGTAAAGTTAATAGTATTAGACAGATGTAAAGTAGAAATAGTAGATAGACAGGTGTAAATATTTGTATAGTCTACGCGTTTTTATCTTTAGCTATAAATAGAGAAGCCATTTGGCTATCGAAGGCAAGTCTTTCCACGGAGAGCAAAAGCCTGTTGAAAAATATTGTAACTACAATCCAAATGGTTTTCGTATGTTTTTTCATCTATCGTAAATTCTTCTTTATTCATATTTTATGTTTAATTTTAAGTTGGCTTATATATCTGTATTCCAATTTTGATATTTTGTCTTTTCTTGTTTCGAATATAGCTTCGATTAGCTTTAATTTCAGGGTTTATTATGTTAGTAGTCATATTTGACTGAACGCTTTATGATATAGTTCTTGTTCTAGTGGGGTTTTGCTAATTACTTTGTCTATGTCGATCTTGGTGATATCCAGACCTTAAATCAATCTTTGAGAAAAACTTAGCACCCTTCAGTTGGTCAAACAAATCATCGATCCTTGGAAGTGGATATTTATTCTTGATTGTTATTTTGTTCAATTATCTATAGTCAAGACAAAGCCTAAGAAATCCATCTTTCTTCTTTACAAATAAAATAGGGGCTCCCCGAAGAGAAACACTAGGGCGGATAAAACCTTTCTCAAGAAGTTCTTGCAATTGAGCTTTCAATTCTCCTAATTCTGTTGGAGCCATTCTGTAAGGAGAAATAGAAATAGGGGTAGATCCAGGAATAACCTCGATCAGAAATTCAACCTCTCTTTCCGGGGGCAACCTAGGATGATTTTCTGGGAAGACTTCAGGAAAATCACACACAACTTGTATGTCCTTGATACAAGGACTCTCCAACCGTGTATCAACTATGTGAGCAAGATATGCACCACAACCTTGGCGAATCAACCTTCTTGCCAAGGCCGCATAAATAATACTAGATGTCAATGGTCTTTCACCTTGTACGATGATGTGCAAAAATGGAGGATCTTTGAAAGTCACATGCTTTGACCTACAATCCAACACTGCATGATATTTATAAAGCCAATCCATCCTGATAATAACATCAAAATCTTTGAAAGGCATTTCAATCAAATCAGCAGGGAAGACTAGGTTTTGAATTATGAAGGAACAAGCTCGGTAAATTCGATTACACACAGCTTGGTAACCCAAAGGACTTTCAACCAACACATCATAATTAAGTCTCACATATTTCACGTTTTCAAGAAGAACATGTGATGAATAAATATAGGAATGTGTAGAACCAGGATCAAACAATGTAACCAACCACACATAAGAAAAATAAGTGAAATTTACCGGCAACCACGTCTTGTCCATCTTGATCAACCCTCTGTGTCATACCATAAGCTCGTGCAGTAGTCCTTGGTCCACTAGCTTGATTAACTCCACTGACACCCACTGCTTGGGTGTTCTTAGGTCTTGCACCTCTATCGGTTTAAGGAGTATTAGTAGAAGGCTTATGAACTGAGCCTTCAGTGCGCAAGGAATAAACATGATTAGGATTTGGACAATTCTTCAATTTATGATCGAAGTTCCCACAATTGAAACATGCATCAGAGGCTCTCCTGCAAGTATCATAATGATTCTTTCCACATTGTGTACAAGAGGGAATGCGAGTCTTTCCTTTTCCATAATTTGGAGTGCTAGCTATAGAAAAATTTGATATGTTTTGCTTATGTTAGGTTGATCTGTTAACACTATAAGCCTTAGAATGATCAAACCTTCCCCTTTTGGATGGACCTCCAAAATGTGATCGAGGCTTTCAAAATTTGCTTTCATTTCTACTAGCTTCTTCCTTATCAAGTCTTTCCAAAGTAAAGGCAGCATACACTAATTTACAAAAGTTCTCATGTTGCAGGATTGCCACATTCTTTCTAATGGAATCATTCAAAACGTCTTCAAATCTCCTACACTTTTATTTTTCCTCTTTATAAATACCTCCAACATAACGCGAGAGTCTTAGAAACTTCTGTTGATACTCAAAAATAGACATGCCTCGTTGCCTTAAATTCAAAAACTCCATTTTCTTTGCATCACAATAAGCAGGTGGGACACACTTCATACAAAAATCCTTAAGAAAATCATCCCAAGTAAGAACTGAGGGTTTAACCTTGGCATTCGAAACACTTACCCACCAATCGTAAGCATCCTTTTGTATTAGTGAGATAGCATACTTAAATTTGGCAATATCGGAACACTCCAAATGCTCAAACACCCTCTCCATGCGCTCCAACCATTGTTCAGCATCAGTAGGATCAACAGTGCCCTCAAACTCAACTCCACCCATTTTCCTCATGCATCGTTTCAGCCATGTGGTGGAAGAATTCAGCCATCTGTCTGAAAGAAGGATTCATGGCTTGAGTAGTACGACATATGTGAGGATGTGGACCAGCTCTTACAACTTGATGGTTTCCCACTTCATACCCACTAGTATGAGGAACATATTGATCTGAGAAATGTTCTCCAACCCCTTCGAGTGCATGAGGTTGGGAAATAGAGTTACTCGAACCTTCACGAGCAGCTTCCATAGGTCTATTAGAAGAAGAGGCCATAACTTAATTCATTCAAAAGGTAAGATCACATTGCATTAAGTACATGTACATGATGCTTATGCACTCTACATGCAATAAAAATATTATAAACCATGTAAGTGAACAAATAATATAACCAGAATCTTCTAAAAAAGCAACTCACAATAAAAGTCCTAGAACCACAAACCTAGGCCCTGATACCAACTCTTGTAGCAACCCTCTTGGTAGGATGCTACTTCTTAAAAGGAAAACTAATATAATACATTGGACATTTAAAATACATTAACGTAAGACATATTAATTTTAATCTAATACAGGAATTAGGCCCATAAAAATAGTTAAGGATTTGAAGGCTTGTCATTTAGAAATTTATCTAATATAAAATTTAAACACGAGTTTCAATTTTTGGCGGAGGAACCTTTCCAATAATTTAAGTAAATACTTCAAGAGATTTCCATGTATATATCATCCTTACTCATACAACTCACATTACAAATTTTTACCAGCTTCCAAGTACCAAAATTAATTGTTTCATGCATCATACAAACTTTCAAAACAACTAGTAAATTTAGTATATTACAAGGTTGGGGTTAACACACCCCAAAACAACAAAATATTTGGCCAATCTTATATTACAACCCACGGTGTCATGATCAAACAAGCTTTCAAAATTACTTATAAATTTACAACATATGGATTACCTACAAGTCCCAAGATTTCTACAAAATATAAATGCCTATATGAAAATGTGATCTTCCTTAAAGCTCTCAAAAACTCTATCTCCAATAGCCAGCTGCAAGTATCTCCTCGGACATTCCCTACGATAAAACAACTATCACTAAGCATAAAGCTTAGTGATGTAAAAACCATAGGTGTGGAGCCGCTAGATTCACCAAGTTACCTTTCTAAAGTTGTTAGCAATACAATTGAATCATAATAAATAAATTAAGTAAATAATATATCAAGAGTATCAAGTTCGATATTTAAGGATCTAAGTGTCAAGAACGCCCACAGATCCATTTCACAAGAGATAAAATAACAAGGCTCTACCAATATATACATCATGCCGTCACACAAAGCATAATTAAGTATCAAGAAGGACCGAAGCCCAGTATCAAGAAAGGTCAAAGCCGAATAATCAAGAGAACCAAGAACCATATTAAAAATGGCTTTCTAGTTCGTATTTAAAATGGACAACTTCCATACTTAAGATGAACCAAAAATTCAGAGTCAAGATGGAAAAAGGTTCGAATCAAGAGGCATGACAATAGTGACGAGGTCACCACCACAAGAAGGGCAAAGTCCCAACAAGAATGCCAAGTGATCTAGTAATCCGTACAAGTGGGCGAGTTACGCAAGTTTCCTAAGAGTTTCCAAGGACACCAGCACGACAATACAAAGTGACAAGGAGTAACCAAGGTACCAAAATAAACTTTCAGATATACCAGTAGGTCACAATTGTACAAGTACAAGTTTATACAAAAACCTCCATCTAACACCACTTCAAAAGTTCAAACCGTAGACCTACCAACATATCAAGGTCCTCAACTTGTACACGAGTATAAACAACCTTAAAAATATAATTAAATAACTTCTTTAATTTCTAGCAGCTCAATAAGGTTGACATAAAACAAGATTATCATCACAAGTAAGCCTACCTTTACAAATACGACTATGCTCCCAAAAAAGTAAATCTGGCCAGCCTAGTTCCTCATGTCGTAACTTAGTTTTGAAAAGGAAAACAACAAAAGTGGACTTTGTATCTTTCATAAAAGATGTAGGTATATCTTATAAGGTTTCAAACAAATATAATCGCTGCAAAATAAGTTTTGTACAAAAATATATAATCAAAACACTAACAGGTTAACATACAGGATTTGTAAATCAGAAATCTGGACAGAACTTGTCCTATGTTGCGTCCCATATTTAGAAATCATAATAGAAAAATTAGAGTTTCACATAAACATGAGAGTTGTGGGTATACGAATAAGTTTCCCTAATCATATTTATTCACTGTAAACAGAGTTCTACAGAACGAGATATACTTAAAATGAAATCAGTTTTTCCTTGTGATTTTGGAACTAATAAAGTGATGATAGAGTTCTCAAGGTTTCCTATTCTTAACGGAACCGAAATCTTTAGAGGAGGTGTGATTTTCCTAGATAAATATAATAGAGTAGAGGGGATGCCCAAAATAAAAGGTGGCTGCCCAAAATCCTAGAAACATCTCACTTTCATTACTATCATTAGAAAAGAAAAAAAAATAAAAATATATATATATATATATGGAAGTTTATTGAATTACCCTAAGAGAAACATTTATAATAACATCATAATTCCAGGAAAACAATTTTTCTGACATCACAAAATTCGAGTCAAAGAATTGCGAAGTAGGAGTTGCTCCTAACATCAAGGAATATCTTGTTGGAGTGTCAATATGAGCTTAAATAACTGGGGAGTTACAACTCAATTTAAAATTAGGGTCAAAATGATATACTATAGGTATTTAATGCATAGTAAAAGACCCAAATACCCCTAAGAAATAACTGTCGGATGGCTTTTACAGTATGGACCTATGGTCCGTAGGACTTCCTACAGCTCGTACCGGTCAACCGTACAACCAACCTCATTAACCCAAAATTCACCTTAATTTCCACGAGACCTTCCTACGGTCTGTCGAAATTCTTATGGTCTGTAAACCCCATCCATAGACCACAAGTTCAAGTCCAAAATTTCACTAAGTTAAGATTAGTTCTACAAGACACTTCTACGACCCGTAGAAAAGTTTACGACTCGTCAAAACCTTCCGTAGGCTGAGTTCCAAAATCAAATCTCTGAGTTCTGTCTATAAAGGCAATATATTGCTCATCCAAATTACTATGGGTTGTCTTGTCAACTTTTAGGTCCAATATATTTCGAAACTTGAAATTTCCAAACTCAACTTATGTTCTATGATTCACCTTCTACGACCCGTAGAACCTTCCACGGTCCATAGATGGGACTTGTAGACAACTGTAACAGTAACTTTTCTGCGACTTTTTTTCCAAACTTGACTTTCCAATTTCTGAGGTGTTACAATATCTCCCCCTTAGGAATATTCATCCTCAAATGAGACTCAACTTTAGCATGTATAAAGTAGGAGAGAAACTAACAACCCAATATGAATGCAAATCTCCTTAAAATGCACATAAACATGGAGAATCACTCCAAGCTAAATCATAACATCATAAATTAAGTTTTCATGAACATGCATGGATATGGAAACATGAGAATGATTTAAAACGCATGAATCCTAAAAAGGTGAATTATGAGGAACTAATACCTCAAGCTAGAATCAGAGCGGATAGAAAGAGATAAGGATACCAAGATATTATATCGGCTTCGGCCTACCAAGTAGCACCCTGAATTAATTGATTCCTCCAAAGAACTGAAGAAAGTTCTTTGTTTCTCAACTTCCGAACTTACCGGTCTAAAATCTCAACCGCAACCTCTCCATAAGAAATATTTTCTTTAACTCCCAAACCTTCTAAAGGCACATTGGACGTCGGATCTCCAACACACTTTTTCAACAAAGAGATATCGAATACCGGATGTACCGATGCTAAATCATTAGGCAACTCAGGTTCAGAAGCAACTTTGCCAATACGACACAAAAATTGATATGGGCCCACATAATGGGGACTAAGCTTCCCTTTCTTTCCAAATCTCATTACACCCTTCATGGGTGAAATCTTTGAGTAGACCCAATCATCAGTATTAAATTCAATTTCTCTTCTTCTAACATCAGCATAAGACTTTTGTCGACTTTGAGTTGTTCTTTCGCAAATAAGTCGGACCTTTTCCATAGCCTCATGCACCGACTCGGGTCCTATCAAAACAACCTCACCAACTTCAAACCAACAAATAGGAGACCTACACCTCTTACCATAAAGAGCCTCAAACGGTGCAATCCCAATGTCAGAATGATAGCTATTACTATACACAAACTCAATCAACGACAAATGATCATCCCAATTACCCTTGAAAAGAATTACACAAGGTCTTAACATATCTTCTAATGTCTGAATGGTATGGTTGGCTTGTCCATCGGTCTGAGGGTGGAAAGGCGTGCTATTTTTCACTTGAGTACCAAGACCCTTTTGAAACGACATCCAAAATTGAGATGCAAACTGAGTACCACAATGGATATAAGGGCAAGGGCACTCCATGCAACCTTACCATTTACCGAATGTAAATCTTGGAATATTCTTCTGCCAAGAATGAAGTCCTTACGGGAAGAAAGTGAGCCCATTTTGCCATTCGGTCCATTATAACCCAAATTGAATAAAATTGTCGAAAAGTGTGAGGTAAACCCGTAATGAAGTCCATATTCAAATATTCCCACTTCCATGTAGGAATACTAATGTTTTGATCCAAACCACCCGGTTTCTGATGATCAACTTTCACTTGTTGAAAATTCAAATATTTATCCACAAATTCCGTAATATCCTTCTTCATCCCATTCCACCAATAGACTTCCCGCAAGCCATGGTACATCTTAGTTGCTCCTGGGTGAATAGAATACCGAGAACTGTGAGCTTCTATCAGAACTTGATTTCTCAACTCATCAATATTTGGAACACATAACCGACCTTGATATTGAAGGAAGCTATCTGCCCCATTGGAGAAAGCCTCAATGTCTTTCTCAAAAACTGACTTCTTCTACTCAACAAGTACCAGATAAAGATTTTGATTAGCTTTCACATCCAATACAAAAGATGATTAAGCACCATTATCAGCAACTACACCACCTACATTAGAATCAACCAAGCGAACTCCCAATCGGGACAATCTATAGACATCATGAACTAACTCCTTCTTATAATCCTCAACATATGCAACACTACCCATCGATAGTCAACTAAGAGCATCCGCCGCTACATTTGACTTTTCAGGATGATATAGGACACTCATGTCTTAAACCTTTAGCAATTGAAGACATCTCCTTTGGCGAAGATTCAAGCCCTTTTGAGTGAACACATATTTCAAACTCTTGTGGTCGGTAAACACATCCACATGAACACCATATAAGTAATGCCTCCAAATATTTAGAGTAAATACTACCGCTATTAATTCATAATCATGGGTCAAATAATTATTTTCATGCACCTTCAATTGCCTTGAAGCATAAGCAATGACTTTCCCATGTTGCAACAAAACACAACCAAGACCAATTCGTGAATCATCATAACAAACCACAAAAACATCTGATTCTTCCAGTAATGTCATTATAGGGGCCAAAGTGAGTCTATCTTTTAACTCTTAGAAGCTCTTCTCACAAGCTTCTGACCATAGGAATTTAACTTCTTTTGATTCAATTTCATCAATTGAGAAGAAATAGAGGAAAATCCTTCCACGAATCTTCTTTAGTAACCAGCCAAATCCAAGAAACTTTGTATATCTAAAGCAGACAAAGGTCTAGGACATTTCGTAACCGCCTCATTTTTCTTAGGATCGACTTGAATACCTTTACCGGAGATAATATGGCCAAGGAAAGCAAAAAACCTCAACCAAAACTCACACTTACTAAACTTAGCATAAATTTCACGATCCTTAAGAATTTGCAACACAATTCTCAAATGCTCAGCTTTCTCATCCCCAATTGGTGAGTAAATCAAGATATCATCGATAAACACAATAACAAACATATCAAGGCATTGCTTGAAGGCCCAATTCATCAAATCCATAAACGCCGGTAGGGGATTATTCTTTTTTACCTTTAAAATATGGGCCCAAATTCCCATTTATTAATAAATAAAAAAGACACCGAGGCATTAGTCAAACCAAATGAGATTACCAAAAACTTATAATAACCATATTCGGTTTGTAAAGCCATCTTTGGAATGTCACTTTCATTCACCCTCAACTAGTGATAACCCGACCGGAGGTCAATCTTAGAGAAATAACTCACTCCTTGGAGTTGATCAAACAAATCATCAATCCTTGGAATAGGATACCTATTCTTAATGGTAACCTTATTTAATTTCCGATAGTCAATGAAAATTCGGAGAGAACCATCCTTATTTTGATAAAACAACACTAGATAACCCAATAGAGAGATATTCGGTCTAATAAAACCCTTATCCAACAAATCATTCAATTGATCCTTTAACTCCTTAAGTTTTGTCAGGGCCATACGGTAAGGAGGAATAAAGATAGGCTACGTATCTGGAAGAAGGTCAATACCAAAGTCTATTTCCCTTTCAGGAGCAATACTGGGAAGTTCATCGAAAACTCATTCACACTCGGGACTGACTCAAGAGTAGGGGTTTTGGAATCTATATCCCTAACCCAAACAAGATGATTAATGGAACCCTTAGAGATCATCTTCCTATCCTTTAGGCAAGTTATAAGCTGACCCTTAAGAACATAATTTCTCCCTTCCCATAATATGATAGGTTTGTTTGAAACCTTGAAAGTGACCAATCAGATCCTACAATCTATGGAAGCATAACATGCATGAAGCCAATCAATCCCAAGAATAACACAAAAAATTAACATATGAAGCTCTACAAGATCAACATATGTGACTCTATGAAAAACAGAAATAAGACACTTTCTATAACCTCTGTTAGCAACAATAGAATCACTAACGGGAGTAGAGACATGAAAGGAATCCGAAAGGATTTTTGGACCAACATCAAACTTCATGGACAAATAAGGAGTAACAAATGATAAGGTAGCACCCGGATAAAAAAAGCATAAACATCAAGGTGAAAGACCTTCTACATATCGGTCACAACATCCGGAGAATCCGCATGATCTTGTGGAGTTTGAAGAGCATAAAATCCATTTTGCTTTGGAGCACCCAAACCCGAACCAGTAGGCTGAACTTGCCTTCCATCCCTTCCCTTAGTATCAAGCAATGGGAAATCTATTATCTTGTGGCCATTCTTTCCACAATTAAAGAAACCATCCATATCGGCCAAACATTTGCCATTATGTTTCTTGCCATACCTAATGCAAGTAGATATAGAAGATCCACCGCCATTTCCTTTTTGAGGTTTAGGGTTAGAAACCCTACCTTTGTTGAAATTAGGAGTCAGAACATTAGAAGATACTGGACCATAAAACTTTTCCCAGAATAGAGGACGCCCATGGCCACCAGACGTAGAATGAGAAAAGTCACCATCACCGGTCCTTGACCTCTTGGACTCTTTTATTCTTTTCTTGAGCTTTTCCTCTTCAATTTTTTGGGCATGTATCATCAAACAAGACATATCCATCTCCTTAATCAACATGGATTTATGCACTCTTTGACAACCAAGTCTAAAACACCTGACTTACTCATCCTTGCCCTAGAGTCGGCAACCATAGTTGGAGCATACTTAGCCAATTGAATAAACTTCACAACATACTCCTTCAAGCTCATATTCCCTTGTCGGAGGTTAATGAACTCAAACACTTTCTGCTCTCTCATTTTAAGAGGAAATAAATTATCAAGAAAATCTCCTTTAAATTTCTCTCAATCAGAAGGACCCATATCAACCACCCTCTCATCCTTCCATTGGTTGAACCAAACTTGAGAAACATCCTTGAGTTGATAAGCAGCCAATTCCTCCTTCTCCATTGTAGACAATCCCATAATTCCCACTATCTTGTACACCTCATCAATGAACTCTTGAGGATCTTCATCCACCTTGAAACAATCTAACTCTGTAGGATTAATCCTTATGAAGTCCCTTATCCTTGTCGTTGTCGTACCCACATTTAGGTTCACGGTACCAATGACCAATTTATTGGCTTGGGGCGTCATAGCTTGAGGTAACACTGGAAAAGCAACTCAAAATTCGACATCAGTTGCTGGCTCAGCCAAAGTATGAACCAGAACATGAGGAACCTTGGGCTCTACATTCTCACCTGCATCCCTTCTCACGTAAGCTCTTGGAAGGGCCTTATCCTGAAAAGCATCGAGTAAGATTTAGGAGAAGTATCACGACTTTAGAGAAATGAAAGAAGTGAGGTTTCTGAAATGTTTTGTAGCCTCCTATTCATAAACTATGGCCCATTTCACACTCATGAGCAATACTCTACTCAACGAGGCTTGTCAGACATCGTAGGACCTTTTTCTAAAACTTTGTGCTCTGAATACTAAGTTTGTCACGACCCAAAGTACACCATAGACGTCACATGGAGTATAAGACCTCAAGAGGCCCTACACAAGCCAATTGCCATACATACAACAAATAATAATAAAGAAAAGTAGAAAAATCTCATATAATAAGAGAGTTTGACATTAAAGAAAATAAAAAAAATCCCCCCCCTCCCGGAACTTGGCAGCAAAACTTACCTTGGCACTTTAACTCTATGGTAATTATTTACTCCCCTAATCTCTTTTCAAGTGAATTAAAATACACCCAAATCGCTGACGTGGCAAGTTAAAAAAGTAAAAACGCATTTATACCAAAAAATTAAAGAGAAAAAGAATAAGTGGGCCGCAATTATTTTCTTTTTAGCCAATAATCTTTTTTTTTCATCTTCTTCATACCCTACCACCCCCCAGCCCCACCTCCTGCCCCTTCATCTTCCTCACACCCAATACACCCCTCCCGCCCTCGACCACCACTTGCACCACCCCTTTCTTCTTCTTCGAACCCCCTCCCTCCCACCTCTTTCTCCTTCTTTGAAACCCCCATCCTGATCTTATTTATCATCTTCAAACCCCCACTTCCACCCTCTTTCTTTATTTTCAAACCTCGGTGCCTCACACTTTTCTTCTTCTTCTTTGTTGAACTTTCCATCTTTTTCCTCCTTCTTCAAGACGCCCCATCCCACTCTCATTTCCTTTCTATCAGACATCAGTAAAACCCAAAAAAATGTGATGAACAGGGAAAAAATATAAAAGCAATCGATTTGTTCTTTTATTAAATTAAAATTAGTATTTATGGCAAGGTTTGTATGTAATGAACTAAGCTCTTTTTAATGAAAATCTACAATTTTTTCATCACAAATTAAATTTTCAATTGTTATTATATATTTGCTTTGATTATGTGTCTTAAAATTGAATGTGCTTTTGTTAGGATGGTTTTGCGATTTTGAATCTCTTTCAATTGAAAATTTGTTTTTTTTTTGAGATTATTTTTCTTACAATCATGGATTAATTCTTATTTTTTGAGATTTTTTTTCTTTCTAAAATTGTGAATAAATAAAAAGTAACAAAAAAGAATTAAAAATAAAATTTAAATAATGTTTAATGTGATGCTGATGTGGCGCTGATGTGGCAATGATTTGGCACTGGTGTATCAATGACATGGCGTGTGTGGAATGCACTTGCCATTGTGAGACTGGTATTATAATATTAGAAAGGGAGTAAATAATTACCCGTAAAGTTAAAGTGCTAAAGTATGGTTTGCAGCCAAGTTCGGGGGGATTTATGTATTTTCCCAAGTGGAAATGACATCACAGTCTTGACAAGCCATTCTAGTACATCAAATGAAGTTGTCTAGACGTAACCTGTAGACGACGTACAATGTATGAAAACTAATACATAAGAAAAAAATGTAAAGGCAACATGGTCCTCTGAACATGAGGACTCACGAACTCCTCAAACTTTAAATGATCACCCAACTAGCAATGAGCGGGAGGAGAGGACGTATCATACCCTTAATTATTAAACCATGTAGGAACAGGCATACATTAGTACATGGAATGTACTATGTATGAGGGATATGCATATAAATATGAAACATGATCATAAAAGGACATAAATAGAAAATATGATATGCATGACCAAGCTAAATCATAGTAAAACCTTTAAAGAAGAATCATAAGTCATGAACATGGTCAATGCATCTAAAAATCATAATTTTAAGATTCATAAAACCTTTAAGAAAAACCTAGTTCTCTTTTTGTGGGATATTTACTATTAACCAACATACACCACGTGAGCTATAATGTGGAATCCGATGTCTTGCTCCCACACCAAAAAGAGATGTTCTTACTAGACAAGGCAAAGATCTTAAACTTCTAGCTTAGGTAGATCCACTAGCTATGTCTTTATAAGACAAACCTACCGGGGTATGTAGTTAGGGAAAATTAGATTGCTACTAGAGACCCAACGTCTACTAATGGGAGAGGTCCCATCTCAATATCTTATCGGTGCTAAGTAAAATCCTAACAGAAATAGTCATAAACATAAGTATATCATCATACATGGAAAATCTCAATTAAGTTACTAATCCAAGTTTAAAATATCATAGAGCAGCTCATTAAATCATGAATCATGCACGTGAGAAAAACTTTCACCAAATCATGATCCCTTAGTATGTGAGAAAATACTTTCACAACTTCATTGATTCTCATCTTAAAGCAACCTAGATTATAAAACATTCCTTTTCATAAATCACGCATAACTTTCATGAAAATATCATTCATAGATTCACGACTTCTTCATAAATTCATGCCTTTAAGAGTTCATAATAAAAAATCATGGCTAATGAATGGGTTCAAATGAAATCAATTGGAAAACATACAGTTGAGTCACAACAATCATAATAAGATCAAAATATAACAATTGAATCAATACAATTAGAACCCATGAATAATTGAATTAAAACCTAATCAATTTGATGAAATTAAACTTGGAGAATTGATAAATATTTGGGTCTCAATGGGTGAATGAAACCCTTTTATTAAACCCTAGATACTTTGAGAATCAAATACCCAAAGCAATGGAAGAAATTGGAGACTTGAAGCTTGAAACCCTAGTCTTCTTCTTGAACTTGAGACAAAATTGGGGAAGATGAATGTAGATGAGGTTTGGGGATTTGAGTGAATACGAGAATTTTGGGTAGCTTTAGGAATAGAAGGGTAATTATAGGACTTATAATTAGGGTCAAAACAACATAGTATAAGTATTTAATGCATAGGAAAAGATCCAAATACCCTTAAGAAATAACTGTCAGATGGCTTCTACTAGTTGGACCTACAGTCCGTGGGACTTCCTACTGTTTGTACTGGTCAACTGTCAAATCAACATCATAAATCCATAATTTACCTTACTTCCTACGAGACCTTCCTACGGTTCGTCTAAATTCCTACAGTCCAAAGATCTCATCCGTAGAACAAGAGTTCAAGTCTAAATTTCACAAAGTCAAGATCAGTTTTACGAGACATTCCTACGACCCATAGAACAGTCTACAACTCATCAAAACCTTCTGTAGGCCTGAGGTCCAAATTCAAATCTCTGAATCCTGTCTACGAAGGCAATCTATGGCTCATCCTAATTACTACGGTTCGTCCTGCGAACTCTTAAGTCCAATCCTTAGAAATTGAAATTTCCGAACATAACACATGTTATATGATTCACCATCTATGTCCTTTAGAACCTTCTACGGTCTGTAGATGGGACTCATAGACCACTATATCACTAAATATTTCTACAACTATTCTTTTCAACTCGACTTTCTAATTTCCAAGTTGTTACAACGTGGCATTTGAGGCATATCATTTTATGGTGTTGCATTACATTATATTTCATTAAATCCTTCATTCTTGTTTGAGTATGTGCTTTATTAGTGTTGTGATATTACGTGACATTTTATTATCCCTATTGAAGGAACTTGGCTAATAAGTATAACGTAAACTAGTAAAATAATAGGATGATTTTCTAATATTCTCCTATCACTACTTCTTTGTTATTTGTTTATGATACATACTGAGTACACGTGGTTTTGTACCTATACTACACATACTGCACTCTTTTGTGGTGCATATTAGATTATGAGTACGAGTGCACCTCATGGAGCTTTTATGGTCTGATTTGGATTACCTTAAAGTTGTGGTGAGCTGTTTGGCTATTTTGTGGCCCACACCTTCATTTGTCTCTTATTTTATTTTGTTGTCTTAGTATTCATATAGAGTCTTTCTTAATATTAGGCTTGTCATTTGTTTTGGACTTGTATCATATTTTAGAAGCTCATGTACTTATGTCAATAAATCTTGGATGGTATTTCAGTTTTTTCATATTTTATTTTTTTAAAAACTAGGTATTTTAGATATTTGCTTACTACTTACCTTTCTGCATTTAAGTTGAATTGGTTACTTATTCAGTTTGCTTACCTATGAGTTGTAAACATAGTTGTCATCACGACTTGTGTTTTTGGGTCATGATAATTTGGTATTAGAGCCCCAGGTTTATTGGTCTCACAAGTACAAGAGCTGAGTCTAGAAGATTCTTGTGAATCATTGTGGAGACATTCATTACTTATCTTCGAAAGGCTATAGGACTTTAGGAAGCTTGATTCTTTCATCACTTATCATGCATATGTGATTAATTTTAAGGTCAAAACTTTGTTCAACTCTCTAGTAATCGTGAGAAACTATATTCTAATTTGGACAAATTATTGGGGATGATATTATTTAGAATAATACAAATGTTGTGCGGTTAGCAAAATAACTTGGTAATGAGCGTTCTGAATATTAAGAATGAAATTGATGAGGTTTGAAATAGTAAGGATGGTTTGCTCGAGGTGTGATTTTGAAAAAGATAATTCAACTTGTTCATACTTATTACTACAGGTTTATTAGACATGTTTATGAACGATAAGTCAACAATTCAGGAATAGGATGGCACAATGTTGATTTCTTGAAGACAAGTGTAAGATTTGAAGGATCAGTTAGTCATATAAGAGGACAATGGTTAGGGTAAGGATATGAGAAGAAGTGAAGGAAGAACAAATATATGAAATGTGATCACTTATGAGGAGATTTGAGAGGATTAGACTTGATATAAGATTCATATAAAGAATTTGTTTCTATCTACTTGAGTGGAGGTATACTAACGATATTTGAATAGTTCAAGTTGGATAGAACGATGGCCACATTGGTATTCTTTTAATGAGAATCACGAGGTGTGTTAAGTCTAATACATAAGGAAGTATAGAAGACTAAATTTGAAAGCAGTCAACAGGCACATCTAATGTGGTATGTTAATGATAGATATTGATAAATTCATATTGTGAGGAGCCTTTCTGATATGGAATTGAGGATTAGCAGTATAAACTTAAAATAAGAGGGAAAGATGATTCTTTAGTTAAAGGATTTTTCGTGGGGCTGCTTGTATGAAGCTATATGAGAACATTCATAGAGACGTGTGCATAATAGTTACGAATCTCTATACAAATCATAGATCAATATACTTGGGATTCAGAATATTACATCAACAAATAATTAACTTTGTTGGAGTAACCAAGGTTGTCCAAAGTATTGTTCAGTTGCTCCCAATCAGCTATAATTTTATGTCGAACCTGGATCTACTTCATTTTATGTAAATTACATACTTTATATCTGATTTGAATTTGTTTTAAGACTCTTCTTATATGTATGTATACATCCATTTACACGAAGAAGGTTCTTAGTGGTAGATCGATTACATTGATCTGCTGTTGTTAACTTGGAGTCAAGCACTTAACCTATTTCTATCCTTTCTTATTGGTATACTTTGGTGGTATTGAAAGAACAATGAAAAGATTTGTTGATTAAGGTAAGTTATTAAATCAAGTATATCTCCCTGGAGTGCTTCAATGTTATTTGTGAATAAAAATGATGGATTTATACGAATGTGTACTGACTATTGATAGTCGAACAAGGTTATTATTAGAAATAAGTATCAAATAATGTGTATTAATGATTTATTTAATCAACTTTATGTTGCTTAAGTTTTCTCTAAGAATGACATGAGATTTTATCATTAGCTGAAGATTAGGGCGAACGATATTTCTAACATATGGTTTTTAAAAACGTTATGATCATTATGAATTTCTGATAGTTTTTTTTGTGTTGACTAATGTCCCAATAACCTTGATGGACTTGATAAATGAGGTGTTTCTACCATACTTGGATTCTTTTGTTATTATCTTTATCGATGATATATTTATATATACTCTCGTAGTAGGGAGGATCACGAACAATATTTGAGGATTGTGCTTACAATTCTGAAGGAAAAACGCTTTATGCAAGATTTTAAAGTGCGAGTTTTGTATTAATTTTGTGGTTTATTAGGACATGTAGTGTCCAAAGATGGTATAATGATGGATTCTAAGAAGATTGAGGAGGTTCGAGTTGGGGTCTGACCTTCTTCAGTTATTGAGATTCAGAGTTTCTTAGGTCTTGCAGGTTATTATTGATGATTTATGGAGGGGTTCTCATCCATTGCATCCATTTTGAATAGATTGAACCCAGAATGAAGTAGATTGTGAATGGTCTGAGGAGTGTGATGTGAATTTCTAAAGGCTTAAGATTTTATTCACTAGTGCTTCAGTTTTTACTCCACTCGGAAAGGGAGAGGATTTTATCATATATTGTGTTGGTCATTGGATTGGTTTCAGTTGTGTATTGATGTAGGGAGTAAATGTGATAGTTTATTCTTAGAGGCAATTGAAGCGAGAAGAACTACCCTACTTATGATTTGGAGTTGACAGTAATAGTGTTTTTCTAAAGTCTTGGAGGTATTACCTCTGAGGTATACTTTGACACGAGGCGTTCATAGATCATTGTAGTCTCAAATATTTATTAAATTAGAGATATCTCAATTTCGTACAATAGAGATGGTTGGAGTTTCTCAAGGAATACGATCTAACTATTATTTTTCATTCGAGCAAGGCGAACGTGGTAGTAGATGTCTTTAGTTGAAAAATAGTAGGTATGGATCATCTAGCTTTGTTAAAGGTTGAAGAGCATCATTTGGGTATGGATGTCCAGTCCTTAGCCAATAGCTTCATATGATGTGGTATTTGAAAACTTTGTAGGGTTTTCTCTTGTATCGAGGCGAGTTTGTTCGTATTGGAGCGTATTCAGGAATAATAGTTTGATGATGAAAATTTGTATAAGATTCGAGACAATGTGTTACAAGGAGAAGTCAAGGAGGAAATTCCTGATGGTGAGGGAGTTTTAAGAATAAGAAATTGTATTTATGTTCTTCGGATAGGTGAGTTGATTAGACTAATCAGGAGGAAGACTCATAGTTCGAGTTATTCTATTCATCCAGGGCTACTAGGATGTATCGTGACTTGAAGAAACATTATTGGTGGTATCATATGAAGAGGGACTTAGTAGATTTTTTATCGTGGTATTTGAATAACTAGCAAGTGAAGTATGAACACCAAAAGCCTGGATATGTGACACAAAGGATGTCCATACCAGACTGGAAGTGGGAGCGAATTACTATTAATTTTGTGGTAGAATTGTCATATTTCTTAGGTTAATTTAATTTTATGTGGGCCATTGTGGATTGATTGACCATGTTTGCACATTTCATATCGGTTCAGACTACTTATATGTAATGATCTCCATGTGATTTCTATATTTATGCCTCATGTTCATCATTTAGAGCTTTCTAGTTGGGACTCATAGTTTGGTCACCTGGTCATTCGTTTAGTTTTAGTACAAGTTTTATTATTTTGGGGCTTTTGAACCTTGAACGGTCAGTTTTGATCAAAGGTTCAAGAAGATCACCTTATAATCCATTTCTAACAATTTCATCAGCTCTAAAAGGGTAATTTTAGGCTAGTAGCATAGTCAGCACGACTCCTAAAGTTTTCAGTGTGAATTTGTGCGATTAGGTGTTTCAACATTCAAGTTAAGGCCTAAGTTTGACTTTTGTCAACATTTTGAGGAAATGAGCTAGAATGAGAATTTCATCAGCGTGGATAGCTCTAAATTGTTGAGTTTCGTCTAGAACGATCCTTCGTTTGGATCTTGAGGCTTCCATGGTAATTTCGAGCCCCCTTATTGATTTTGGCTTAAAAGAAGTTTGGGTGTGGGTAAATTTTTGGCCGAAATGACCTCGTCTAGGAATTTTTATTTCTCCATTGAGTCCAGAATATCTAATTCGGTAGGGTTTCATATCTCATTTGCATACACGGGATTTTGACGAATTCAGAACTCCCCATCAAAGAATTCAAACTTGCCAAAAACCAGCTGATGCACATAAGCTGGTGTAGGCCCATTTGGTCTTCACGTTCGCGGGCCTTTGGCAGTGATGGCAGAGGTCTGGTTTCTTGAGAGCTAGGTTTGAAAGGACGTGACCGCATTCACAGAGGCTGTATTCGCAGGCCCTCTGCCGCGATTACGAGGATCTAGTCTCCACTTGAGGGCATTCACGGGGTCCTCGCCGCGTTCGCAAGGCCCACGTTCATAGAGGGTAGGCCACGTTCGTGAAGAAGAGCTCACCCAAGCCTTATTTACATACTTAGACGTGAAGACAACTTTATCTCAAGAATTATAATTGAGTTTTCTTCCTCATTTTACGACGGATTTGAGCGATTCAAATTCCAACACATCCATATTTTTTTTAGGAATCTCCATTCAAGGTGAATTTGTCATTGAATCTTCTGCCCCTCCTCTTCTTGGTATTTAAATTGTGACTAGAAATTCCAGCATGGGTCCCACAATTCTATTTTGACTCCAACAATAGTCCATTTTCATTTTATGTGATTTTGGTGTCTAAGCAACCATACTTATGTTTAATCCTCATTTTGATAGCGTGGCAGCGTCCAGAGGCCATTTGAAAAGCAAAAACTCCAGCAGTGTGATTAGGAGCGCCTGCGGTGAACCTTTAGGTAGGCTACAACTTCCTTCCTAATTTTATTGAGCATGAATATGTGAATTCATGATGATTAGAGTGAATTGGGGGCAGGTTCCTAGTTATCCCTACTTTTTTTCTTAGAAACCATGTTTTAGGATTTATCGCCACTTTTTCGAGGGTAGTACTATGCTTGTTGGGGTTGTATGTGCGTTGTTGTATGTTGTGTGATTTACTTATGTTATTAATTGTTTTTTGAAACATGTTCGGCCTTAGTCTAGGATAGACTAGTGTTGCCTTCAACTAGCGAGCCTTCTAGCTTTATTATGTCTCCAATGTTGTTTCAGATGAACTAGGTCCTTGTAGACTGGAATAGAAAACATGGATATGACAGTATGAACCTTAGCTTAGGTGTTTGCAAAACTTGTTAGCCCTTTTTGTATTTTCTTCATATTTTTGTTGCTCCGATGCGTTATCAGAGGTTTTGCACTTTCTGATCGGGACTAGTGTAGTTAAGGCTTGGAGCCTTTTTATGTTGTTTTGGGAGTGGATGTCGATCCACTGTGGCTTGGAGCCTACTTGAGATCCTGTTCAGAGTCGAAAAGACCCCGAGTCACTCATGCTAGTTGGGAGGCTTACACCCTTTAGAGTGGGATGGCTGGCTGGGCAACCTTGACATCTGAGATTCTCTAGAGAATCGACATGACCCCGAGTCACTCTTGCTTGCTTGGCGGCTTATGCCACTAGGAGTGGACTTCTGGCTGGGCGGCTTGGAGTGATTGTCACTCTTACTAGCTAGGATGGGAGTTGGCTGGTTTCTTGGTTACATGGATTCTTAGGCTGGAAGCCTAGCTGATGTTCTTGGATTCAAACATGGGTTACTCTTTATTCTTGCTCTTAGTTTTTTTGTGTACCTGTCAGGCTTATGGGGTTAGTTCAGGTTTTATTTGAACTTATGCACGAGTGTACCTTTTGATCATATGGGTTTCAATAAGTTTTAGTTAGTTGTACTTAGATTCACATTCAATATACTTGTGTGCTTTCTTTTCATGCCCACTTGACCTCTGTTTGTGTTGAGATTCTATCTTTTCTGATTGTTTTTACCTTTCTTACTCAGTCGGCCTATGATGCCTATGATTACCTTTATAGGTACTTATGCTACACTCTGCATCTTTTTCATGATGCATGTCCTAGTACCATCTACCAACAATTATCATTCGTGCCATCTTTTGCAGCTTGTGGATATCAGAGACATAGGTGAGAACTTGGCGTCCTTGATCATCCTATCTTCTTCTATACTTATGTTAGCTAGTCATTTTCCTTTTTGACGGCTTATTGTGGTCCACTTTTGGGACTTGTATTTATTCATATTTGAAAACTCTATACTTCTGAATTCCAGGTTCTAGGAGGGTTTCTATTGTATATAGTTCTTGGTTTGCTTTCGTTTGTGTCTTTTCTTATTGTTAGTGTTACTTACTGTTTAGTTCTACCCTTGTACTCATTCCTTGTCCTTCATGGTACAGATTGGCGTACCTACTGGTGGGTTATAGTATGTACCATCAGGAATTAGGAAGTCTGGCCGTGACATTATAATTCTAAGGAGTTAGTCAAGATCTATATTTGGTAGATAGTTTAATAACATGGGGTGTCCATTTCTATTATTTTAGATCGAGTCACACAATTTACATCTCTTTCTATCGGTCTATGCGAAAGGAATTAGGTACTCAGGTGGATCTTAGTCAACATTCACCCTCAGACTGATGGTCAGTCTGAACACACTATTCGGGTTCTAGAGTAAATGTTTCATGCATGTGTGATCGACTTTGGTGGTCATTGGGACCAGTTTTTTCCTTTAGCAAAGTTTGCATATAATAACAATTACCATTCCAGCATTGAGATGATAGAATTTGAGGCTTTGTATGGTTAGAGATGTCGATCTCCAAGAAATTAGTTGGTTTGATGCATTTGAGGTTAGACCGTGTGGTATATATTTGTTGAGGGAACAGTTGGACAAGGTTAAGTGGATCCCAGATAGGCTTCTCACGAATCAGAGTAGGCTAAAGAATTATGCAGATTGAAAGATTCTGGATTTGGAGTGCCTAGCCCATGATTGCGGCTAGAGCGATGCCACTTGAGGATTTAACCTCCGAGGTTTTCTAGGGTTGTGGGTAATGATGCTCATGAGTTTCTGACTGCTTGCTAGGAGCGGCTTCATACTTTGGGTCTGTGGAGTCGAGAGGAGCCGACTTATTGCGTTTCAGTTGGATGGGCCAGCCAAACAATGGTGGCACACCTTTATTGAGACCAGGCCAGCTGGGTATCCTCTTGTCACTCAGCCGAGGTTCATCCCTCTAAGTATTAGGGATCATCCTGGGGATCAACTCTCAAGGTTGGAGTAGGGTTCTATGATCATGTCTGAGTATGAGGCGAGGCTTCACGAGCTGTCCCATCATGCTACTATAATTCTACCTACTGAGTAGGAGAGAGTTCGGTGTTTTTTCCGTGGTTTGAGACATCAGCTGAGAATTGAGGCTCAGTCTATGGTCTCCGCGTGTCATTCCTTTTTGGATGTTGTTGACCAGCATGGGCTATTGAGCAACTCTATTGTGAGGCCCAAGGGGGTAGCGACAAGAGAGCTAGATATGTGGGTAGCTACATCATGTCCCATTCCAGGGCCATGGATGTACATGATAAGACTCGACAACACTTTTAGTAGGGCCAACCCAGTCGGCTATCCAGGCCTCATCGTAGAGTTCATAGGGTGACCAGTGTAGCCAGAGCGAGGTTGGCTCTAGTTAGAGTCATGGGTCCCAGGATAGTGATGCATGCTGTGGTGGCCCTTATTCTTAGAGTTGATCATTTCTGGGTTTTGATTGTGGAGAGTTGATCAATGGGCCAGAGATTTCCATGTGGATTGGTGGATTGCTCCAGCTCCGCATGTAACTCCACCAGCAGAATCTCCAGCTAGGGGTCGAGGTCAGTGTCAGGACAATTATAGTGGATAACATTGTATTCAGGGTGGTCGCTGGGGAGGTAGGCCAGGTGGTAGGACTGCTGGCCAGGGCCAAGGTGGATATGGCCATTTCTATGCAGCTTCAGCGAGGGTGGAATCTGAGGCATCAGACAGTGTGATCATATGTATGATTCTTTTATGCCATTAGTCCGCCTCTACTTTATTTGATCCGGACTCTACCTATTCCTATATGTTTGTGTATTATAATTCTCGTATGGGTATGAGTTCTAAGCGTATGGAAGCACTGTTGTCGTTGTCGAGCCCGTGGGCAAAGTCTTTAGTAATGGATCAGGTGTTTTGATCTTGCTTAGTTACTATCTAGGGGTGTGACACCTGGGATGGCCTTA
Organism: Solanum etuberosum; assembly: GCA_029582245.1. Taxonomy (NCBI): domain Eukaryota; kingdom Viridiplantae; phylum Streptophyta; class Magnoliopsida; order Solanales; family Solanaceae; genus Solanum; species Solanum etuberosum. The sequence continues at coordinate 22,974 of JAJONR010031765.1, forward strand.
TTTTTATTAGATATGCGTGACTTTGATGTGATTCTGGGAATGTACTGGTTTTCCTCCTATCGTGTGGTTTTAGATAGTTTCTCCAAGACCGTTATCTTAGCCATGCCTGGTGTTCCTCGGTGGTGTGGTTGGGCTCCATTTGTAGCACACCGGTTGAGGTCATCTCCTTTGTTCAGGCTCGGAGGCTAGTGGCTAGTGGGTATTTTTCTTATTTGGCCTATGTGAGTGATTTTAGTAAGGAGGTCCCTCCAGTTGAGTCAGTCTCAATTGTCCGTGACTTTATGGATGTGTTTCGTATTGATCTACTTGGACTACCCCGAGAGCATGATATTGAATTTCCTATTAAGCTTGAGTCGGGTACTAGGCCTATTTATATTATTCCACCATATCGGATGGATCCTGATGAGTGGTAGATGTACACTCATTTGAGGCATATTTAGCTCAATAATTAGTGTCCTCAATGCCTAATTATGTGCTATTCTAATGATATTTTAATTATTTGTAGCTAGGAAGGCTAAAGGACAAGGCAAGAATGAATGTTTGAAAGAATGGGAAAAAATATGAAAAGAAGTATAAACTCCATATTGTTGATCGCCTAGAAAGAAGGGTTGATCTCCCAATAAGTATTACATCGCCCAAATTGACAGTGCACAATAGTTCAACTAATTGAGGCAAGTCGGCGAACTCCAAACAAAAAGGCAACTCGCCGATTGAGAAAGGCAAACATGTTGACCATTGCCGAAGGTGACAGTACAAGAAGAAAATTAAAGGCTTGAAAGGGGAAAAAAGATGATACTCGGTGATGTGTTGAATTTGAAAGGTAAACTCGAACGAGCTTCAAACACCTGAAGCCTAGAGCAAGAGAAAGATGAACTAGAGAGTAGTGGGTGATCCACCCTTTGCGATTGGCGAGGCTGACTAATGTTACCCAATGGGTCACGCATTAATTTTTGTCCCAAATTTTAGGGATATTATAGATAGCCCAAAGGAGAGACAAAGAGAGAGAGTTCAAAAATTCTGAATCCTAAACAATAGTTAGAGAGAGAAACACTTTACCTTTTGAAGAGCACTTTCTATGTTTTAGGGTTTTCGAACTTTGTTCTTGAAATTGGTACATTGAAGTTGAACTCAAAGTGTGTTTGCTTGTAATTGCTTAATTTCATGTTACCCATGGTGTAACACCTCAGATTTGGAAAGATTGGAAAATTGCAGCTTTTCTGGAACGGGTGCAAGAACCAATGGAACCAAAAATGGTCCATGTACTAACATACAGACTGTAGGTGGGACCGTGGTTGGCAAGTCCAAATTTTTCTAAAAAATTCTAGTTCTAGTACTTTTATACGGTTCACTAGGACGGTCCGTCATCCAATGTACCGTCGTAGGTAGGTCTCCTAGGTGAGTCCCAGACTTAGAAAATTTTTAGGATAAAAAGTTTGGACACACGGTCCTGGTGTACGGACTATAGGTGGACCCATGACCCGTACATGGGGACCCGTTGTTGGGGGTCCAAAGATGGTGGTCTGTGATCCCACCAACGGTCGATCAGGGTTGTCCGTGGTGGGACCTATGGACTGTAGGTCAGGCCGTTGGTGAGGGTTTGATAGTTAATTATAAGGGGCTTTTAAGTCTTTTCAAATTATTTTAACCCAATACTATGTCGTTTTACCCTTTTCCCCTGGCCCTATATAAGTATTCTTACCCCTCAAATTAAGAAATTTAATTCATTCTCTCTAATTCCTAAAAGAAGAACAAGTTCATCCTTTCAAATATTTCTCTCTCTAAGGAAGAAGAAGAAGACTAGGATTTCAAGATCATGACTCCAAATTCACCATTTGATTGTAAGCTTTTGGCATAAAGGTATGATAATATTCACCTATAGAGTCCTTTCCTCGATATGGTTCCTAAATTCTCTAATTTTTCAAAGTAGAATCTCCAATGGAAGTTAGGGTTTTTACTCAATCTCATGGGTTCTTTCCAATTATGATCTAATTGATTGTTTCATGTCCTATTATGCATGAATTGAAGTAATTGCATGTTTCTAAGTTGAATTCTTATGAACCCATGTGAAATCCATGTTTTCTAGAATTGATAATATGATGAAGCTTTTCAATCATGAAAGATGAGTTTATGAAGATATGCCTTTTTTATGAAATTGATGAAAATGTTTTAAGGATGCTTTGAGAGTGAAGTATCAATGTTGTTGTTGTTATTGTGAAAGGTTTTCTCACATACTACTCAATACATGCATGTGAAAGGATTCTCACATAAAGGATTCATAAGGTTGAAAGGTCTTCTCACCTAAAATGAATCAATGTTAAGGAGCTATTCAAATTATGAGGCAAGCGGCGATTACCCATGTCCTCTAATGATAAGAAAAGCGGCAAATACCCATGTCTCATGAATGTTAAGATAAGTTAAGACTGATGAGTATTCCGTGGAATTTATGTTTAGCATCGAGTGGACAAGTGGAAAATACCCATGTCCTATAAACTATGTGCCACCATAGGTTTGTATAGATAGACATTAGCTAATGGATCCACGTAAGCTAGAAGTTAAGGGTTCATACCTTGACAAGTGAGAACACCCCTTTTGGATGTGGGGTAGACACTGGCTTCCATGTCATAGTTTAATTGGTCTCAATGTCGGTTAAGGCTACTTCCCACAATAATGAATTAAGGTTACTTCTACAAGTATCTCACAATTGTTTTAAAGATGTTAGATTGCATTGACCATGTTTATGATTCATGTTTTCTAACATTTTATCTTACGGTTTAACTTGGTCATTGCATGTCACGAAAAGTCTTTTTTAGCATGATGTCATACTCTTATATGCATTGCTATCATACTTGGTATATTCTTTTTACTAACACAAATTCTTGCCTACATTCTTTCAAAATGTAGGGTCCGACACTCCAATTTTGTATCCTCATGGCTAGGGATCACTTTAGGAGATTGAAAATTGGTGAGTCCTCATGTTCTAAGGATCGAACATTTTATTGTCTTTCGTCTTTTACTTTTCTGATATTATATGTGATGCATGGGTTACGTCCCAATACCTTTTTATGTAATACCTAGCTTTGAGAATATGTAGACTTTCACTTCATTTTTGAAAAACTCATTATGATATAAATTGTCTTTTAAACTCTCTTGATTTTCTATTATCTTGTATGATGTATGCTAAGTGGCTTCTGTAGGGCCTCTCAGGTTCCTATACGCTATGTTACGCCTAGGATATACTTTGGGTCATGACAAACTTGGTATTCAGATCACGAGCTTTAGAAAGGTCCTAGGTTGTCTCATAAGCCATGTCGAGTAGAGTCTTGTTCATTAGTGTGAAGCACGCCACATTTATGAATTAGAGGCTATAAGATGTTTAGGAAACTCCACTTCTTTCTTAACTCTAAAGTCGTGCGATAGAGTTTAACTCTATAATGTCTCTCGTAATCCCTATTTGATACTTTTCAGGATATGGCCACTCGAAGGGCATATGCTTGAAGGAATGCATGAGAGAATGTGGAACGAGAAGCTCCTCCTCAAGCTCCTCTAGTTCTGATTGACCCGTTAGCCTAGCAAGTGATGAACACAGAGTTTAGGGCTGCTTGTCAAGTGTTGGATCAAGCCATGAAATCTCTAGCCAATAGGGAGTTTGTGGTCCCCGTGAACCCAAATGTGGGTACGACAGGAACTAGAGTGAGAGACTTCACTAGAATGAATCCTCTAGAGTTTCATGGTTCCAAGGTTGAGGAAGATCCTCAAGAGTTCATTGATGAAGTGTATAAGGTGCTGATGATCATGGGAGTGACGCCGGTGGAAAAGGCGGAATTGGCCGCTTATCAACTCAAAGGTGTTGCTTAAATATGGTTCAACCAATGGAAGGAAGAGAGGGTGGATGATGCGGGTCCTCATAATTGGGAAAAGTTTAAGGTTGCTTTCCTTGATAGGTTCTTTCCCCTTGAGATGAAGGAGGCCAAGGTACTTGAATTTATCAACCTTCATCAAGGGAACATGAGTGTGAAGGAATATGCTTGCAGATCACACAATTATCTCGATATGTTCCTACTATGGTTGCGGATCCTAGGGAAAGAACTAGTAAGTTTGTTTCGGGTGTGTCCGAAATGGTGGTCAAGGAATGCCGTACCGCCATGCTTATCAATGATATGAACATTACTCATCTTATTGTTCATGCTCAACAAATAGAAGAGGAGAAACTTAAGGAAATGTCTAGGGAGGCAAAGAGGGCCAAGACCGGTTATTGTGACTTTTAACATTCAATGTTTGAGAGACATAGTCGTTCTAAATTCCGACAAAGGTTTTCCGGTCAAGGATCCTCCAAATTCCCCTCCCAGGTTCAAAAAATTTTGGGTGTCTAACACTAAGTCTCAAGGAGGAAATGGTAGTGGATCTTCATTAGCTACTTGTGCTAGGTGCGAAAGGAAGCACGAGGGTAAATGTCTAGCTGGTTTTAATGCATGCTTTGGTTGTGGCAAGACGGATCACAAAATAAAGGATTGTCCCTCAGTTCCTAAGGATGAATGAGATAATCATCGATGGGCTCAATCCTATCCTTCTTCAGATCCTAGTGGTAATCAGAGGCAAAACCGATTCTACAAGTATTTCTCGATGATTTACCCGGTGTTCATCCTGAAAGAGAAATAGACTTCGGTATTGACCTATTCCAAAATACGCAACCTATCTCTATTCCTCCTTACCGAATGTCTCTGGCTGAACTTAAAGAATTAAAGGAGAAATTGAAATATTTGTTGGATAAGGGTTTCGTCCGACCAAGTATCTCTCCATGGCACCCCAGTTTTGTTTGTTGGAAAGAAAGTTGGTTCACTCTGTATGTGTATTGACTACCGACAATCGACCAACGTTACAGTTAAGAACAAATATCCTCTTCCAAGGATAGATGATTTGTTTGATCATCTTCAAGGAGCAAGTTATTTCTCTATAATTGACCTCCAGTCGGGTTATCACCAATTGAGGGAGAAAGAAGATGACATTTTGAAGACGGCTTTTCGAACTCGGTATGGTCATTATGAGTTTTTGGTAATGTCATTTGGTTTGACTAATTCTCTGGCCGTATTTATGGATAGGGTGTTTAGAAAATACTTTGACATGCTCGTGATCATGTTTTTTAATGATACTTTGATCTACTCAAGGAGTGAGGATGAACACACCGATCATTTGAGGATTGTGTTGCAAGTCCTCAAGAACCAACAACTCTTTGCAAAGTTTAGTAAATGCGAGTTTTGGGTAAGGTCTGTGGCTTTTCTTGGTCACATTTTTTCTGGTAAAGGTATGAGGTAGATCCTAAGAAGACGGATGCGGTTAAGAGTTGGCCTAGACCTCTATCCCCTTTGGATATTACAAGTCTCTTGGGTTTGGCTGGTTATTTTAGAAGGTTCGTGGAAGGGTTTTCTTCGATTGCCTTTACATTGACGACATTGACTCAAACGAAGGTTAAGTTAATATGGTCGGAAACGTTTGAGAAGAGTTTCCAAGAGCTGAAAGATAGACTTACTTCCGCTCTGGTGTTGACTTTACCGGAAGGAACCGATGTGTTTGTTGTTTATTGTGATGCTTCAAGAATTGGATTGGGATGTGTCCTTAAGCAAAATGGGAAAGTCATTGCCTATGCTTCGAGGCAACTAAGATTCACGTATAGAACTTGAAGTTGATGTTTCCTCCTCGGATATGGGCATTTATGTGATTGCATTCATGTTGGGCTGTTAGCTTAAGTTCCTACCCTCCATATGATGTCTTGAATCTCATTTGAGGACGAATATTCCCAAGGGAGAGATAATGTAACACCTCATATTTTGAAAGATGGGAAACTTCCAGCTTTTCTAGAACTAGAGCCAGAACAAACGGAACCATAAACGGTCCGTGGATTGACATACGGGCCGTAGGTGGGACCGTGGTTGGCAAGTCCAAAGTTTTATAAAAATTTCTTGTGCTAGTACTTTTATACGATTCACCAGGATGGTTTGTCATACAATGTACAGTCATAGGTAGGTCTCGTAGGTGAGTCCTAGACTTAGGGAATTTTTAGGATTAAAAGTTTGGACCCAGGACTCTGGTGTACAGTCCGTAAGTGGACCCAAGGGCCGTATATAGGGTCCCGTCATTGGGCGTCCAAAGATAGTGGCCTCTGAACCCACCAATGGTTGACCAGGACGGTCTCTGGTGGGACCTATAGACCATAGGTCAGGCCGCTGGTGAGAGTTCAACAGTTATTTTAAAGGGGATTTTGGGTCTTTTCTAATTATTCTTACTCAATACTATATTGTTTTACCCTTTACCCCAGGTCATATATAAGTATTTTTACCCCTCAAATCAACCACTTCAATTTATTCTCTCAAATTCCATATAGAAGAACAAGTTCATCCTCTCAAATATTTCTCTCTCTAAGGAAGAAGAAGAATACTAGGGTTTAAAGGTCAAGCCTCCAAATTCACCATTTGATTGTCAGCTTTTGTCATGAAGGTATGATAGTATTAACCTATGGAGTCCTTTCCTCCATAGGGTTCCTAAATTCTCCAATTTTGCAAAGTAGAAATTCCAATGAAAGTTAGGGTTTTTACTCAATCTCATGGGTTCTTTCCAGTTATGATCTAATGGATTGTTTTATGTCTTTTTATGCATGAATTGAAGTAATTGCATGTTTCTAAGTTGAATTCTCATGAACTCGTGTGAAATCCATGTTTTTTAGAATTTGATCATATGATGAAGCCTTTGAATCATGAAAGATGAGTTTATGATGATATGCATGTTCTTTATGAAATTGGTGAAAATGTTTTAAGGATGCTTTGAGAGTGAAATATCAATGTTGTTGTTATTGTGAAAGGTTTTTTCACATACTACTCAATACATGCATGTGAAAGGATTTTGTCATATAAATGATTCATAAGGTTGAAAGGTCTTCTCACCTGAAATGAATAAAAGTTAAGAAGCTCTTCAAATGATTAGGCAAGCGGTGATTACCTTGTCCTCTAATGACAAGACAAGCGGCGATTAATTATGTATCATGAATGTCAAGATAAGTTAAAACTTATGACTATTCCACGGGATTTATACTTATCACCGAGTTGACAAGTGGCAATTACCCATGTCTCATAAACTATGTGCCACCATAGGTTTGTCTAGATAGACATTAGCTAGTGGATCCACGTAAGCTAGGGGTTCATGGTTCTTACCTTGGTAAGTGAGAACACCCCTTTTTGGTGTGGGGTAGACATGAAATTCCATGTTATAGCACATGGTTTCTATGTCGGTTAAGGCTACTTCCCACAATAATGATATAAGGTTAATTCTAGAAGTATCTCACAAGTTTTTTAAAGATGTTATCTTGCATTGACCATGTTTATGATTCATGTTTTCTAATATTTTATCTTATGGTTTAACTTGGTCATCGCATGTTACGAAAAGTCTTTTTATCATGATTTCATACTCTTATATGCATTTCTATCATACTTGGTATATTCTTTGTACTAACACATACTCTTGCCTACATTCTTTCAAAATATAGGGTCCGACGCTCCAATTTCGCATCCTCGTGGCTAGGGATCACTTTAGTATATTGAAGATTGGTGAGTCCTCATGTTTCGAGGACCGAACCTTTTATTGTTTATCATCTTTACTTTTCAGATATTGTATGAGATGCATGGGTTATGTCCCAATCCCTCTTGATGTAATGGATGGTTTTGAGACTATGTAGACTTCTGCTTCATTTTTGGCAAACTCATTATGATATAAACTATCTTTTAAACTCTCTTGATTTTCTATTATCTTGTATGATGCATGCTAAGTGGCTTGTGTAGGGCCTCTCGTGGTCGTATACGACATGTTACTCCTAGGGTATACTTTGGGTCGTGACTCATGGCTGCTTTCATGAAAGATATAATTTGTTTACCCATTGTGATGGGTGGCTAAAACCCTAAGATCTAGGGGTGTAATTATGGGGTTGGGTGCTGATTTAATGTAGTGGGTATTGTGTTATGCTCTATTTTGCTGTTGTTCATATATGGATTTGGGCTAATTAGCACGGGGTTAACTTATGAGTTAAGGTTGCAAACGTAATTTCTACTTCCGATCTCCGTTTAATGCTTGGAAGAGATTGATTGGAGTGGATAATTAGTTTGATACTTGCAATTTAGGTTTGATGTCTGTAACTTGCTTGAAAATAGAGGTTATGGGTTGGATCTATTTGCTCCATTGCTACATCGAAAGAGACAATAGTGTAAGGTATTGGGTTCTTCAATATAGCACATAGAAGAGATCGAAAGGAGATTCTATCATATGATGCAATGAGATCGAAAGAAGATTGGTGTCATTGAAGATGACCCAACCTATCCATAAATGTTCATCACTATCGAGCAACACAATTACCCCTATGTGACATCGAATTTCATTTCGTGCACCCCTAGATTACTTGTTACTTCTTTGAATTTCTGAAATCTTCGTTTAATTAAAACTTTTGATAACACAATCCCTTTATTAAAATTGGTAGAATAATCCCCCACTTGTTCTATTGCTACAAATGAATGAATTTACATTCTAAATTCTCTGATAGAATTCTGAGCCCTGTATCAATCTATGTGGGATTCAACCCCAACTCTTTGTTGTGTATTTTTATTGATGACGACCGCTTACTCTTTTAAAAGGCTAGAGTTTCCTTTCATGGGAAAATTGATGTGCGGATCACCCTAGCCTCCTCCAATAACATCTGAAGGATAGAGGCCTATTATCCACAAGATGATGCGGTTCGGAGGAAGCTTCCACCACTAGACACCACGCCCATTGTTGATCCCACTACATTGGCTTCTGAGGCCACCACATATGCACCTTCGGTGGAGCCGTCAGGTATACCTCCATCTCCTTTAGTTCCCTCCATTTCCACTTCGACTGTTGTTGCAGCTGCACCTGTTCCTACTTCCCGTCCCCTGTTAACCCAGACCATGATCTATCAAATGGGTAGTCTTTCACGTTCTACCGATGTGAAGACCGCGAGGGTTGAGAAAGATATGCCCTTATTGGTTGATATGGCGATTGAGCGGGTTATAACTCTTTTGAGAGATAGGGTGACCCAGTGTGAGGGATTGATTGAGTCACAAAGGGTGAGGTTGGATAACCTTACTACTAGATTAGAGGCCCGAGAGAAGGCTGAGGGTAGTTCAGTTGTGCTTGATACTATAAGGGGTCAACTTTCTACCTTAAGGGCAGATGTAGACCAGCTGAGGTCTACCAATAACTTGATGATTTGGGGAGACGTTCCCATATCTGATGCACCTGCCTCTATGCCACTGACTATGCCTAGTAGTGATCCATCTCAGAGTGTACAACCGAGTTGGGTAGCTATGAGAGTTGAGGATGTTGTTGTTGATGATGTTGATGTGGATGATAAGAGGGCTGATGATGATTTAGCTGACGAGAATGATGAGGATGAGCTTAAGAGAGAGGAGAATGAGTAGAGGATTTCACTAACACTTACAGAGTTGCAAGACACTGAGGAGGTGATAGTCAACGCTACGTTGGAGAGATCCCTTTGGGAGACCTCCACAGTTTGAACCAAAAGAATCTCTTTAGACTCCACCATTCCTCCCAGTGATGTGCCGCGCCCTAATGCCTCAGATGATGCTACATTGCTCCTTCATGTGATCTTATTGTCGGGCATTGATGCCCCAGATGATCCCACTCCTCCCACTAATAGCATTCCATTGGCATAGCCTGTTAGGGGGACATTTTCACTCTTACTCCCGTACTCTTTACTTTTGCGTTGAGGACATTGCACTTTACTTTTGGTGGGGTGAGGGCTCTTATGACAATATTCCCTTTTGTTTTGTATTTTTTTATTTCCAGTTTTGGATGATGTAGAATATTATTTTTGTTTATATTATAGTGTTTCGATTGGTTTGGATTATCTCTTTTGGTCTCTTTTGTTTTCTCTCAAATTTGCAATTACCCCATGAGTGTTGGAAATCATGAAATTCTTGAGTTTTCATTGATAGTAATTTAAGGATCGATTATGTTCAATGTCACGCCCCGAGGCTACCCCCTAGATGTAAAATGGTACCTAGGATCACGAGTGACCCCAAGCTAACCCTGAGTCTGGCATATATCAAGCATACAGGAAATAATTACGTAAAACATGTACTATGCGGAAGCTAAAACAATGGATATCTGAAATGGGAAAAAACCCAACTAGTCTGAATATGTAAAATATGATAAGAGTTTAGTGATGACTGAAACAACACTTAACAACTCGAGCTGAATCTACTACTATGTCCGGAAAGCCTCTAACTGAGTTGAGTTGCTGGGACATGCCCCCAGCTAACTCTAACAAAACTGAAAGTAAAGACTAAAATAAAAGGCATGTTTATTGTCCTCGAAGTGTGAGGACTCACCACTAGAGGTGCAGCAGTCGAATGAAGAATCGATTTAAGAATGATTTGGAAGTTGAGTGCCTGAACCTACATCATGAAACAATGTAGTGTAAAGTACGTGTCAGTAATTGGAATGTACTAAGCATGCAAGATATAAATATGATAAGCTGAACAAAGTATATAAGCTTAACAATGCTTAACTAAGAAATGATATAATCTGAACAAGGATATTGATAGGTACTGCAGTATAACTGAAAAATAAACTGGATGCAATGACCAAGTACTAATCATGAAGATAACATGTTGAACTGTATACTGAACTAACTGCTGAAAACCTGGTCAATGCACTAAAAGTCTGACTGTGGGACCTACTATTAACCGACATAAACCACGTGAGCTAAACGTGGAGTCCGATGTATAAGCCCCATCGAGAGGACTCGATATACCTTTTCAGAGGTATAAAGGCATGACTGTGGCATGATCACTAAATTTGATGCCCAACTGAGGGGACTTAGAAATCTACGTGGGCACATAGTTCTAGGACATCGAGGGTACGCTGAACCCTATTCCAACTCGGTGCTAAGTATACTCCCAACTGAATATATATGAAGTTAAAATGCACTAACATACTGAATAGCTCAAAATACTGACAGGCTAACTAAGAGTGCAACATTTATATACTAAGGATATGGCCTTCGAAATTTGAGGCATGCTTTTCTGTCTGATTGGCCTATCAAGTTTAATTCATGAACTTGGATAAATTTACACAAGCTAGGTTTCTGAGTGCTATGCATGAAATTATACTCAGTTATCAAGAACAAGTTTATTGAGATAAAAGGGACCATTAATCACAATAAATCTTGAAAATCTAGAAACCTTAGGTCTGAAAAGTTTATGAGAATCTGAAGAACTAACTGAATTCTAGGGACCTAATGGGTGAAAGGAACCCAATAGTGAAATCCCACATACCTGGTGATGAAATCTACGAATAAATCCTCTGGATTTTGAAGCTGAACTTCGAAGACCACTCTTGCTTGTTCTTAGAAGAAGCGGTCGACATTTCCTTTTCTTTTCGCTCTAAGTTGGGTGATTTTTGGAGAATGAGGGTTCTAGGTATTGTCTGACTAGATTATTAGGCTTAGACAAAGTAAAATGACGTAGTTTAGGCATCAAACGACGTAGTTTAAGTGCCTAATGCATAGGGAAAAGGACCAAAAAGACCTTGACTTAAAAGCTAACGAAGGCCCTTCACGGTGGGACTAACGGCCCGTCATTTGAACCACTACCTTTTAACAGGGTCGTGGTTTGTGGTCCTGCCCAACTGGGCTCTACTCAAACGACCGTACCTTTTTACTCCGACCTTAGATTTTAGTAAACTAGGTGGCATTGGAAAGAGGACTCAATTATATTTAATTTGATAGGTCATGGGCTACCTAATATCTTTTGTGCTAAAAGATATGCCCGTTTGAAGTTGACCCAAAAGTCCTTTCTTTCCAAATAACTGTCGACCCTCACAAACGGCCAGACCTACGATTCGTAGGTCCAACCACGGACCGTACTAGTCGGCCGTGGGTGGGATTACAGACCCCTTAGTCTTGGACCCCAATAACGGGACCCCACCTACGGACCGTGGGTCCATCGACGGACCATGGACCACAGCCGTAAGTCTCATCTCTTTGGACCCGAGGTGTTAAATTATGTCTCCCTTGGGAACATTCATCCTCAAATAAAGACTAAAAAAGTTGAGTATGGAGGGAAGGAGCTGGAATCCCTACCACTAAGTACTAGAAATTGATATCTAACTAAACTGAGTTCCATGAACATGCAAAGGGGCTGAAATACAACTAAAATTGAGGGAACAAGATAATGAGGCTGAATTACACTAGAGTAAGCTGAGAGACTGGAGAGGAACTATTCCCTCAATATGAAACTGAATCGGAAGGAAAAAGGTGAGGGTACTTGGCTCTCATGGATGCTTCTGCATCCCAATTACCTCCCTTTACATACTGACTCCTCCACAACACCTTTACTAAAGAGACTTTCTTATTTCTCAACCTATGAACCAGGCGGTCAAGAATCTCAATGGTAACCTCTTCATAAGTGAGACTATCCTTCACAGCCAGACTCTCTAATGTCACTATTGATGACGGATCACCCACACACTTCTTCAATAAGGAAATGTGAAAGACTGGATGAACTGCTACTAGTTCAGATGGAAACTCTAACTCATAAGTCATATTACCAACCCTTTTCAGTATTCTGTAAGGACCTACATATCTGGGACTGAGCTTCCCTTTCTTTCAATATATCATCACCCCTTCATATGAGATACCTTCAGGAAAACCCAATCATCGATTTCAAACTCTAAGTCCTTTCTTCTCACATATGCCTAGGACATCTGACGACTCTGACTTGTCTCTAGTCTATCTCTGATGAGTTGAACTTTCTCCATAGCCTCATGAATCGAATCTGGCCCAATCAAGGTTGCTTGACCTACTTTGAACAAACCAACCAGAGATCTGCACCTATGCCTATATAGTGCCTCATAAGGGGCCATCTAAATACTTGAATGGAAGCTTTTATTATAGGCGAACTATAGGAGAGGTAGGTGCTCATCCCAACCACCCTTGAAATCGATCACACAAGATCTCAACATGTCCTCTAAGGTCTGAATGGTACGATCTGCCTGACCATCTGTCTGTGGATGAAATGTTGTACTGAGATTTACCTGAGTACCAAGAGCTTTCTGAAATGATTTCCAGAAATGAGAGGTAAACTGAGGGCCCCAATCTGAGATGATAGACAAGGGAACCCCATGCAACCTGACTATCTCGCTGATGTAAAGTCTAGCATAATCCTCCGCTGAATCTGTAGTCTTGACAACCAAGAAGTGAGCTGACTTAGTGACTCTGTCCACTATCACCAAAATGGAGTCATGTTGTCTGCGAGTATGAGGTAAACCCGTAATGAACTCCATGTTTATCACCTCCCACTTCCATGTAGGAATGTTAATATCTTGAGTCATACCTCCTCGTTTATGGTGTTCTACCTTAACCTGTTGACAGTTAGGACACTTAGCCATAAAATATGTGATGTCCCTCTTTATGTTGTTCCACCAATAGACTTCTCATAGATCACGATACATAATATCTGAAATTATGGGCTTCTATAAGGATCTGCTCCCTCAACTCACCCACATTTGGAACACATAAGCGACCCTGGTAATGAAGTACACCATATCCCCCTGGGGAGAAAAACCTCTACTCTCTGCTGATGAACTACACCTTTCAATTGAAGTAATATAGGATCGCTATCCTGTTTTTCCTTAAACTCCACTACCAAAGAAAATTCTGACCTATTCTGAAATATCACACCACCATTTGACTTGTTCATAAGGCTAACTCCTAAGCGAATAAGCCGGTTAACATCTTTGGATAATTCTTTCTTCTCTTCTTCAAAGTGTGCAACACTACCATGGATAGTCTGCTAAGTGCGTCAACTACTATATTGGCCTTACCTGGATGGTAGAGCACATCCATGTCATAGTCTTTGAGGAATTCAAGTCATCTCCTATAACGAAGATTCAACTCTTTCAGGGTGAACACATACTGGACGCTCTTATGATCTGTGAATACATCAATATGAACACCATACAAGTAATGTCTCCAAATCTTTAGGGCAAACACTACGGCTGCAAGCTCACTGTCATGAGTCGGGTATTTCTTCTCGTGGAACTTAAGTTGCCTAGAAGCATAAGCTATGACCTTACCTTGATGCATCAATACACAACCTAGGCCGACTCTTTATGCATCACAATAAACCACATAACTATCTGAACCCTCTAGTAGAGTCAAGACAGGAGTTGTAGTCAACATGGTCTTCACTTCTAAGAATATTTTCTCACACTCATATGTCCATTGAAACATGACCATTTTCTGAGTTAACTTGGTTAATGGGGAAATTATGGATGAAAATCCTTCCACAAACCTTCTATAATAACCAGCCAAACCCAAGAAACTTTTTATATCAGTTGGAGAGGTGGGTTTGGGCCAGTGTTGTACCACCTCAAATTTCTGAGAATCCACTCGGATCCCTTTGTTGGATACCACATGACCAAGGAAAGTGATTGACTGTAACCAAAATTCACATTTGTTGAACTTAGCGAATAGCTGGATATCTTTGAGGTTTGCAAAATGACTCTTAAATGAGTCGCATGATCTTCCTTACTTCGAGAATAAAGGAGGATATCATAAATAAAGACGATGATGAACAAGTCCAAATACTGTTTGAACACCCTATTCATTAATTCCATGAAAGTTGTAGGAGCATTTGTTAGTCCAAAAGACATAACTACAAATTCATAGTGACCATACCGAGTCTTGAAGACTTTCTTTAGGATGTCACTATCTCAGACTCTGAGCTGATAATAGTCTGATCTGAGGTCTATCTTAGAAAAGCCACTAGCACCCTGAAGTTGGTTGAACAAATCATCAATCATGGGGATGGGATACTTATTCTTGATTATGACTTTGTTCAACTGACGATAGTCAATGAACATTCTGAGAGAACCATCTTTCTTTTTCACGAATAACATTGGAGCACCCCATGGAAAGATATTTGGTCTGATGAAGCCCTTATCTAGAAGGTCTTTCAATTGTTCTTTCAATTCCTTAAGCTCCACTGGAGACATACTATAGGGAGGAATCGAAATAGGCTGGGTATCTAGAAGGAAATCTATTCCAAAGTCAGTTTCCCTTTGCTGACTCAAGAGTTGGGGTTTCGGAGTTTGAATCCTTGACCCGAACAAGAGGATAAATATACCTTTTAGAAATCATCTTCCTGGCCTTAAGGTAGGAGATAAATCTACCCATAGGAACTAAGCTACTACCCTTCCACTCTAAGACTGGCTCGTTTCAAAACTGAAGCTGAACCTAGTTCTATAATTGACTAAGGCATAAATAGAATGTAACCAATCCATGCTTAGAATGACATCAAAATCTACCATTTCTAACTCTACAAGGTTTGTTGAGGTGATTTTCTGAGAAACCGTGACAGGGTAATTTCTGTATACCCGTCTAGCTGTAACTGGGTCACCAACTAGAGTAGAGACTGAGAAGGGTTCTAAGAGAGTTTCTGGACAGACACTGAAGTTTACAACTATATAGGGAGTTACAAAAGACAATGTAGCCCCTGGATCTTACAATGCATAAACATATAAATGGAAGACTCACAACATACCAGTGACCACATCAGGAGAATTTTCTTGGCCTTGGCGAGCCTCGAGAGCATACAACATATTCTGGCGCTGACGACCACCTGTACCAGATGAGGCACCATGCTGAATCGAGCGACCTACTGGTGCTGCTAAAGTAGTAGACTGAGCCTTGTTACCTCCTTATCCTTGCCTGGAGGAAAGGCAATCCTTCAACCTATGACCAGAATGGCCACACCCAAAACACCCCTCTCTGCCAGCAAGATACTGACCCGGATGGTTCTTACTACACTTTGGGCAAGTTGGAAAAGTCGAATTACCTGAAGCACTCCCTTGTGACTTAGAGCCTGATGCCATTCCTTTCTGATCCATACGAAACCTAGGGGATGGAGAGCTAGATGATGAAGGTGCTGGGGTCGTAGACCTCTGCTAAAACTGTGAGCAATTTCCACCGCCTGACCTTTGTTGAGAGTATTCATAATTACCCATTTAGCCTTTTTTTATCCTTAGCCATTTCCCTAAGCTTATCTCCCTCAACTTGCTGAGCGTGAGTCATGAGTCTGGAGATATCTATATCGCCTAATAGCATAGCATTCCTGCACTTGGTCTTTACCAAATCAGATACTCCAAATAAGAACTTTCTCATTTGTGCCCTCAAATCAGTAACCATATGTGGAGCATACCTGGAGAGCTGAGTAAACTTTAGCCCGTATTCTTGGACTAACATTGAGCCCTGCTTCAGAATAATGAACTCCTGAGCCTTAGCCTCCCTCAATTCTCTCGGGAAGAACCTGTCCAGAAAAACTCCAGTAAAACAATCTTATATCACCAAAGCTGCATTCTAATCATGTTTTCCTTCCACTGCGTGGACCAAATATGAGCCACATCCTTGAGTTGATAGGAAGCTATATCAACACTTTCAGTACCAGTCACTTGCATTACTCCAAGAATCTTTTTAACCTCATCAATCAAGTTTTGTGGGTCCTCGCCAACCTTCGACCCTAGAAATTCTGGCAGATTCATACGAACAATGTCTTGAACCCTAGTTGCAGGTGTTTGCAGGAACTAGGCCTGCTGATTGTTCTGGTTGGCTACTGTTTGAGCCAATAGTTGGATCGCATTACGAAACTCTGCATTTGTAACCTCATGATTCGGGACTAGAGGAACTGCATTAGTATTGCGGATATTAGCATAGCATGTATTAGCTTGACGAGGAGGCATGATCTGCAACTAACAATGATGGATTAGAAGGGAGAACTTGAATGACATCTCACGCACAATAAGAATAGCAAAAGAAGTGATTTTTTTCTTAAAATACTTTGTAGCCTCCCCCTCATTGATGTGGTGCACTTCACACTCATGAAATAGACTCTACTTAGTGCGGTTTTCAGACACCCTAGGACTCTTGAACCTAATGATCTGATACCAAGTTTTTCACGGCCCAAGGCTACCCCCTAGACGTAACACGGGACCTAGGATCATGAGTTATCCCAAGCTAACCCTGAGTCTGGCATATATCAAGCATACTGGAAATAACTAAGTAAAACATGTACTATGCGGAAGCTAAAATAGTGGATATCTGAAATGGGCAAAAACCCAACTTGTTTGAATATGTAAAATATGATAAGAGTTTAATGATGACTCGAGCTGAATCTACTACTATATCAAAAAAAGCCCTAACTGAGTTGAGTTGTTGGGACATGCCCCATGCTAACTCTAACAAAACTGAAAACTAAAAGTAATGACTAAAATAAAAGGCGTGTCTATTGTCCTCGATGTATAAGGACTCACCACTGGAGCTGTTGAAGTCGAATAAAGAATCGATCTTAGCCTGATATGGATGCTAAGTGCCTGAACCTACATCATGAAATGATGTAGCACAAAGTATGCATCAATACTTGGAATGAACTTAGCATGCATGATATAGATATGCTAAGATGAACAAAGTATATAAGCTTAACATTGCATAATTGAGGAATGATATAATTTGAACAAGGATATAGATAGTTACTGAAGTATAACTGAAAAATTAACTGGATGCAATGACCAAGTACTAATCATGAAGATAACATGCTGAACTGTATATTGAAGTAACTTCTGAAAACCTGGTCAATGCACTAGTGGGCGCTACTATTGACCGACATAAACCACGTGAGCCAAACGTGGAGTTCGATGTATCAGCCCCATTAAGAGGACCCAATATACCCTGCCAAGGGTATAGAGGCATGCCGGTGGTGTGACAACTAAATTTGATGCCCAACTGAGGGGGACTTATAAACCTTCGCGGGCACGTAGTTCTGAGAATTTGAGTGCATGCTGAACCCTAGTCCAACTTGGTGCTAAGTCTACTCCCAACTGAATATATGTGAAGTTAAAATGCACTAACATACTGAATAGCTCAAAATACTGACATGCTAACTGAGAGTGCAACATTTATATACTGAGAATATGGCATTCAAAATCTGAAGCATGATTGTTTATCTGATTGGCCTAGCAAGTATAATTCATGAACTACGATAAATTTACACAAGCTAGGGTTCTAAGTGCATGGAATTATACTAAATTATCAAGAAACAAGTTTATTTAGATCAAAGGAACCATAATCACAATAAATCTTGAAAATCTAAAAACCCTAGGTCTGAACAGTTTATGAGAATCTGAAGAACTAACTGAATTCTATGGACTTAATGGGTGAAAGGAACCCACTAGGGAAATTCCACATACCTGGTGATGAAATCTACAGAGAAATCATTTAGATTTTGGGGCTGAACTTCGAAGAACACACCTGCTTGTTCTTGGGAGAAGCGGTCAACTTTTCCTCTTCTTTTCGCTCTAAGTTGGATGATTTTTGGAGAATGAGGGTTCTGGGTATTGTCTGACTAGATTATTAGGCTTAGACTGAGTAACGCGACGTAGTTTATGCATCAAACGACGTAGTTTAATTGCCTAATTCATAGGGAAAAGGACAAAAATGACCCTGACTTAAAAGCTGACGAAGGCCCTTCAATGTGGGACTGATGGGTTGTCATTTGAACCATTTCCCCTCAACTGGGTCATGGTTTCTGGCCCTGCCCAACATGGCTCTACTAAAACGAGCGTCACTTTTTAGTCCGAGCTTGGATTTTAGCAAACTCGGCGGCGTTGGAAAGAGGACTCAATTATATTTAATTTGATAGGTAATGGTCCACCTAATTCATTTTGGGCTAAAAGGTATGACCATTTGAAGTTGACCCAAAAGCCCTTTCGCTCCAAATAACTTTCGGCCCTCACCAACGGCTAGACCAACGGTCAGTAGGTCCAACCACGGATCGTACCGGTCGTCCATGGGTGGGATTAGAGATCCCTAAGTGTCGTACCCCAACGACGGGACCCCACCTATGGACCGTGTGTCCATCAACGGACCATGGACCACGGTTGTAGGTCTCATCTCCTTGGACCCGAGGTGTTACATTTAATATCGGTGTCTTGAATAGTACTCATGATGAGCATGGTGTATAATGTTGGTGTTGGAAGAAATAAATCGATGTGGTTGCAATTTTTAATTTTCTTTCAGAATCTTGTGTTGACTAGTTGTGTTTTGATGTGAGCCTTTAAATGAACATTGCACATAAGTTTTTGATCTTTTCAAACTATGATAAATGATAGTATTTGAAGTGCCATGTGTGGTGAGATCTTACTTGGAATCATGTTGGTGGACTCTTAGAATTTTCCTTGCTAGTCTAATTGTCTAGCCTTGGTAAGTGTAAGGAATAATCTTGGGCAGAAATTTTGAGAGTGAACCCAAATTTCCATATCCTTGTGTTCCTACCTTGTGAGAGTGTGCATCTATTTTGGTACCATTTGAGCCTAAACGATTTGTTGACAACCATATTGAAACATCTTGAGCCAAATTGTCCCTAACTTCTCACCCAAAATCCTTTTTGAAGCATTGGTATGTTTGAATAGCCAACTTAGGTAGAAAGCCTAACTTGGGGGCATATAAAGAAAGGAGGAAAGAAGATCCAAGTGAAAGGCAAAGAAAGATGAAATGTGACTCAGTTTTGAAGTTTGTTACAAAAATAAGGAACCTATCCTTATAAAACAAATAAGAGGAGAAATAATGTAATAAACAATTTTGAAAATTTGAAATGAAAAAAGAGAGTTTGGTGAGAGAAAAGGAAATTCTAAATATAGTGATTGACAAATCAAAGTTTGAATTCTCAAATGAAAAAAAAATGAAAAGAACTTGAGAAGAAGTGAAGATGATTGCAACAATGTTTTGAAAAGGTAAAGTCACTGAGCCAATTTTACCATACATTAACCTTCAGCCCCATTAAAAGCCTAAAATACCCTTGAGATCTTGCATGAACTAGGTTGTGTGATGATTGGAAAATATGAGCAAACTAATGGGATGAAGCTTGTATACATTTCTCTTTTGAGAGAGTGAGAGTTGCATTGATTGCTTATTTCTTTATTGTTTAACTTTGTAAGAGCATGAAACCATTCTTGATGTGAAGGCACTTGAATGTATTTGTTGAAACATGATCTTGCACTAGAAAAGAAAGCTATAGTGAGCTTTAGATTGTGTTGAGACCGGTTAGTCATCATTTGAAGCTTCTAGATCGTGATTGAGTGTAGCATGTTATTGAGAGTAGTCTTGTAATAGATCTTGCATGTTAGATCTCATTGAGTACTATTGTAGACACACTTGTTGAGTTGATTGTGTTCTTGATTTACTTGAGGACAAGTAAAAGTTTAAGTTGGGGGTGTTGATGAATGGTATATTTACACTCATTTGAGGCCTATTGAGCTCAACAATTATTGTCCTTAATGCCTAATTATGTCATATTCTATTGATATTTTAATTATTTGCAGCTAGAAAGATTAAAGGACAAAGAAAGGATGAATGTTTGGAAGAATGGCAAAATATATGAAAAGAAATGTAAACTCTATATTGTTGATCGCCTAGAAAGAAGGGAGGATCGCCCAATGAGTATGACCTGGCCCAAATTGACAGTGCACAGTATTTGAATTAATTAAGGCAGGTCGGCGAACTCCAAACAGAAAGGTGACTCACCAAATGAGAAAGGCAAACATGTTGACCATCGGTAAAGGTGATAGTACAAGGAGAAAATTGAAGGCTTGGATGGGGAACAAAGGTGGTACTCGGTGATACACTGAATGTGAAAAGCAGGCTCGAAGGAGCTCGCCGACTGAGGCTCAAACACCTAAAGCCTAGAGATAGAGAAAAGTGAGTTGAAGAGTAGTAGACGATCCACCCTTCGTGATCAGCGAGCTCGACTAATGTCGCCCAATGGGTCACACATTTATTTTTGGGCCAAATTTTGGGGAATTTATAAATATCCCAAAGGAGAGACAAAGATAAAGATTTCAAAATTTTTGAATCCTAAGCAATAGTTAGAGAGAGAAACGCTTTACCTTGTGAAAAACACTTTCTAGTTTTTGGTGTTTTTTAAGTTTGTTCTTGAAATTGATACATTGAAGTTGAATTCAAAGTGGGCTTTCTTGTAATTGCTTAGTTTTATGTAACTCATGGCTTCTTTCATGAAAGGTATAATTTTTTTACCCTTTTTCATGAGTGGCTAAAATCCCATGATCTAGGGGTGTAATAATAGGGTTGTGTGTTGATTTAATGTAGTGTGTATTGTGTTATGCTCATTTTTACTATTTTTCATACATGGATTTGGGCTAATTAGCATAAGGTTAACTTATTGGTTAAGGTTGTAAACATAATTCCTATTTGCGCTCCAATAGATGCTTGAAAGAGATTGATTGGAATGGGCTTTTTATTCAGATTGATTAGAGTGGGTAATTAGTTTGATATTTGAAATTTAGGTTTGATGTCTGTAACTTGCTTGAAAATAGAGGTTATGGGTCAGATCTATTGTCCTTATTACTACATTTGAAGAGAGTATAGTGTAAGGTATTTTGTTGTTTAATATACCACATAAATTTTACAGAAAGGAGATTCTATGATATGATGCTCTGAGATCGAAAGAAGATTAGTGTCTTTTAACATGACCCAGCCTATCCATGAATGTTCATCACTAGAGAACATCAGAATTACCCGATGTGACATTGATTTTCAATCCCCGCACCACTAGATTACTTGTTACTTATATGAATTTATGTAATCTTAGTTTAATTTCAACTTTTGATAACAAAATCCTTTTATTAAATTTGGTAGAATCATCCACCCACTTGTTTTATTGCTGCAAATGAATGAATTTACATTCCAAATTTCCTGATAGAATTCCTAGCCCTATATCATTCTCTGTGGGATCTGACCCCGACTCTTCGTTGGGTATTTTTATCAACAACGACTTCTTACTCTTTCAATTTGTTTTAAAGAGTTTGAGTGTTATCGGCTCCTTCAAAGCTCAAGGAGTTCAATGTTCAGCTTCATCATCTCTTTGGTGAGGGGTTCATCAGGCCTAGTGTATCGTCTTGGGGCTCTACAATATCTTCATGAAGAAGAAGGACGATACGAAGCGCATGTGTATTGATTATAGGCACATGAATAAGGTGAAGGTGAAGAATTGTTACCTTATGCCTAGGATTGATGATATTTTTTACCTGCTTTAGGGTTTCACTATATTTTCAAAGATTTATCTGAGGTCTAGTTACCATCAGTTGAGGATTAGGGTAGTGAACATCCCTAAGACTGCATTTAGGACTCGATTTGACCACTATGAGTTCCTTGTCATGTCTTTTGGGTTGACTAATTCCCATGCCGCCTTTATGGATGACATATCTTGATTTATTTGTCATTTTGTTCATAGATGACATTATGGTATACTCGCGGAGTAGGAGTGATCATGATCAATATCTGAGGATTATGCTCTAGACTTTGAGAAATCATTGGTTTTACGCGAAGTTCTCAAAGTATGAGTTTTGGCTTGATTTTGTAACATTCTTGTGTCACGTGGTGTCAAAAGATGGCATCATGGTAGATTCAACAAAGATTGAGGCTATTCATGGTTGGGCTAGGCCTACTTCTGTTACTGAGGTTTGGAGCTTTGTTGGATTAGTAGGCTACTACAGACGGTTCATGGAAGCCTTCTCCACCATTACAGCTTCTCTGACCTGATTGAGTCATATTTATGTTTCTTTTGAGTGGTCTGAGGAGTGTTAGTCGAGGTTTCAAAAGCTCAAGAAGTTGCTGACTACTACTCCTATATTGAATCTTCCAATTGAGGGCAAGGACTTCATGGTCTATTGTGACGGATCTGGCATTGGTTTGGGTTATGTATTGATGCAGCAGAGCTAGGTTATTAATTATGCGTCGGGGCATCTTAGGCTACATGAGTGGAACTACCCCACTCATGACTTAGAGTTGGCGTCGGTAATTTTTGCCCTTAAGATCTTGAGGCAATACTTGTATGTAGTTTGTTGTGAGATCTACACAAATCACAGTCAGTATATTATGATCTAGAGGGATCTTAATTTGAGGCAGCGTCGTTAGATTGATCTTCTGAAGGATTATGACCTCTCTAATCTCCACCATCTAGGCAAGGAGAATGTGTTAGCGGATGCCTTAAGTTGGAAGGCAGTGAGTATGGGTAGTCTATCCTTCCTATCTACCGTGGAGTGACCTTTAGCTTTTGATATTCAGTTCTTAGCTAATCAAATTATTTGATTGTATGTTTTAGATTCTAGGCGTGTCTTAGCCTATGTGGGAGTTTAGTCCTCTCGACTTATTTAGATAAGTAGCCATCAGTTTGAGGATGTGGTCTTGGTGGCACTTCGAGATCGGGTATTAGCCGGTGATACGGGTCAGACTACCTTATATTTAAATGGGGTTTTGATGTTTGCAGGTTGTATTTTTATTGTAAGTGTTGGGGGTTTGATCCAATTGATACTTTGTGAGGATCATGATTCTAGACATTCCATCCATGCGGGCACCACAAAGGTGTATTGTGGCTTCAGGCAGCATTACTAGTGGGGGGATATGAGGAGAAATATTGCAGACTATGTATCTCGTTCCTTTAATTGCCAGCAGGTGAAGGTCAAGCATTTGAGATTTGGTGGTGAGTTCCAGAGATTACCAGTTCCGGTGGAAGTAGGATCGCATCATTATGAACTTTGTGGCAGGTTTGCCTCAGACTTCTTTGGGTGTTGACATCATTTGGGTCATCGTGGATCAATTGACCAAGTCAACACACTTCCTCCCTGTTCAGCCTTCATTCATCACCGAGAGGTTAGCCCGTATCTAAATTAGAGAGGTGGTCTGTCTTAATGGTGTGCCAGTCTCTATTATATCAGATCGGGGTGCTCAGTTCCCTTTTAGCTTCTACAGGACTTTTCAAGAGGATTTGGGCACTCACGTTAACCTTAGCACAACCTTCCACCCGTAGACTGATGGCCAGTCAGAGTGTACTATTCATGTTCTTGAGGATATGTTGGAGGGCTTGTTTCTTAGAGTTTTGAGGTCAGTGGGACTAATTCGTACCTTTGGCAAAGTTTGCGTACAACTCTAGCATTCATATGTCCTCGTTTGAGGCCTTATATGGTAGGCGTTGTCACTCTCTGGTTGGTTGGTTTAAGTCTACACAGACTAGGTCGTATGATCTTGACTTGATTCAAGAGGCTTTGGAGCAGGTGAGGGTGATACATGACAGACGTCACACAGCTCAGAGTAGGCACATAAGGTATGCTGATTGTAGGCGGCAACCTTTGAGGTTTTCACCTAGTGATAGGGTGTTTCTTCGTGTGTCACCTATGAAGGGCATGATAAGATTTTGGAGGCGGGGCTAGCTTAGCCCCAGGTATATTGGGCCTTTCGAGATCCTTCAGACAATTGGAGAGGTTGCATATGAGTTAGCTTTGCCTCTGATGTTCTTAGCTATTCACCAAGTTTTCCATGGTGCACCGATATGTTCCTGATGAGTCTCATGTGCTTCAGCATGATAACTAGAATGGGATGATAATCTGACCTTTGTGGAGGAGCCAATTGCTATTCTAGGTAGAGATGTGCATCAGTTGCATTTGAGAGCCATTCCTGTAGTTAAACTTCATTGGAGGCATCCTCCAGTTTGAGGTTACTTGGGAGATGAGCATGATATATGGGAGCATTTTCCTGGCTTGTTTGAGCCTTCATTACTTCTTGCCTCTTACTTTCACGGATGAAAGTCATTTTTAGTAGTGGATGTTGTAATGACCTCAAGGTCATTTCTATGTTTAGGTCTCTTGTTCATCGTTCAGAGCTTTCTTGTAGCGACACCAATCATTTATGATTTGCTGAGATTGACAGTTCGGTCACCTAGTCATTCATTTAATTTTAGTGCGAGTTTTAGTATTTTGGAACATTTGAACCTTGAACGGTCAATTTTGATCAAAATTTCAAGAAGATAACCTCATAATCCAATTGTGACGATTCCATCAGTTCTGAAAAGCTCATTTTAAGCTAGTAGTTTAGTCGGCATGACTCCCAAGGCTTTTAGTATGATTCTATGCGATAAGGCGTTTAAACTTTCAAGTTAAGGCCTAAGTTTGATTTTGTCAATATTCTGAGTAAACGAGCTCGGATGAGAATTCTATTAGCGCGGTTAGTTCCGGAATGTTGAGTTGGTCTAGAATGACCCTTCGTTTGGATCTCGAAGCTTTCGGGCTGATTCTGATCGCCCTTGTGGATTTTTGCTTAAAATGGAGTTTGGGTGTGGGTCCCTCTTTTTGCCAAATGACCTCGTATAGGAATTTTGACTACTTCATTGAGTTTGGAATATCGAATTCGGTACGGTTGCATATCTTTTTCGCGTGCACGGGATTCTTAATGAATTTGGAATGCCCAGTCGGAAATTTCAAACTTGTCAAAACTAGCTTATGTGCATCAACTGGTGCAGACCCATTTGGTCTTCGCGTTCGTGGGCCTTTGGCCACGATCACAGAGGTTGAGTGACCTGAGGGCCTCTGAATGCATTCGCAAAGTCCACATTTGTGGGTGCTCTACCACAGTTGCGGGATCCGGTATCCCCTTGGCCGCATTCGTGGGGTCCTTGTTGTGTTCGTCAGGCCCGCATTCGCTAAGGGCAAGCCGCGTTCATGAAAAGGAGCTCGACACAAAGACAACTTCATCTCAAGAAATAGAAGTGAGTTTTCTCCCTCATTTTAAGTCAGATTTGAACTATTCAAAGTCCTACGCATCTGAATTTGTCGAGGCTACTTGTTTGAGTGATCGGATTTCATTGAGGAACCTGGGGTGAGGAGAAATTTTCATTGAATCAGCTGTCCCTCCTCTTCTTAGTGTTTAAATTGTGACTTTCGTGCATGTTGGCTATTTTAGGCCTCGAATTGGGTTCAATTTCGGAATGCATGTTTGAGGCATTGTTGAGTACCTCTTGACGGAGTCAATTTTTGAAATTATGGGACGGGTCCCACAATTCTTGTTTGACTCCAAAATTGGTCTGTTTCAGTTTTAAATGATTTTTGTATCTTAACGACCGTAGTAATATTGAGATCCTATTTATGATAGCGTGGAAGCATTCAGATGCCATTCGGAAAGGAAAAGCTCTGGCCTTGTGATTTGGAGCGCGCGGGGTCAGCCTATGGGTAGGCTACGATTTCCTTCCTAATTAAATTGAGCATGAATGTGTTAATTCATGATGATTCGATTAAATTGGCAGCGGGTGCCTATATCCCTACTTTTCTTCTTAGAAACCATGTTTTAGGATTTATCGATAGTTTTTCGAGGGTAGTACCACCTTTTTTGGGGTTGTGTGTGTCTTGTTTCATGTTGTGTGATTTACTTATGTTGTTACTTGTTTTTTGAAGCATGTTCGGCCCTATTCTAGGATATACTATTGTTGCCTTAGACTAGCGAGCCTTGTAGCTTTATTATGTCTTCGATATCGTTTCAGACAGACTAGGTACTTGTAGACTGGAATGGCAGACTTGGGTCTGATAGTATGAGCCTTAGTTTAGACGTTTACGCAACCTGTTATCCCTTTATGTATTCTCCCTATTTTTGTGGCACTGGTCTGTTACTAGAGGTTTTGCATTTTCTCGGGACTGTGTAGTTCAGGCTTGAAGCCGTTTTGGGATCTTTTGGGAGTGGACATCAATCCACGATGACTTGGAGCCTACTTAAGATCCTTTTTGGATCATGCCCCCGGGTCATTCTTTCTAGCTGGGATGCTTACGGCCCTGGGAGTGGACTGGCTGGCTGGGCGGCCTTGACATATGAGATCCTCTATGTAATCGACACGACCCTAGGTTACTCTTGCTAGTTGGGTGGCTTACACCCCTGGTAGTGGACTGTCTAGATGGGTGGTCTAGAGTGATTGTCAGTCTTGCTAGCTGGGCAAGGATTTGACTAGTTTCTTGGCTACGTGGTTACTTGGGCTGGGAGCCCGGCTATTGTTCTTGGATTCGGACTTGGGTTACTCTTTATTCTGGTAGGCTTAGTTATTTTGTGTACTTGTCGGGTTGATGGGGGCCCATTCAGGTTTTCTTTAAACCTGCACACGAGTGTCTAGATTCTTTCTTTTCTGATTATTTTTACCTTTCCTACTCAGTCAATATATGATGCCTACTGAGTACCTTTGTTTTTGTACTTTGCTACACTCTATATCTTTTTCGTGATGCAGGTCCTAGTACCACCTTCGAGTGGTGATTGTTCGTGCAATCTTTTGCAGCTTGTGGATATCAGAGATGAGGGTGAGCACTTGGCCTCTTGAATTAGCATATCTCATTTTGCACTTATGTTAGCTAGTCTTTTTCCTTTAAGACAGTTTGTTGTGGTCCACTTTTGGGACTTGTATTTATTCATATTAGACAGCTATAATACTCATGACTTCCAGGTTCTAGGAGGGTTTCGATATAGTTTTTGTTTGCTTTCATTTCTGTCTTTTCTTATGTTTATTGTTTCTTACAATTTAGTTCTACCTTTGTACTCATTTCTTGTCACTCTGGGTATGAGTTTTCTTACCTACTGGTGGGTTATAGTATGTGTCATCATGACTCGGGAAGTCGGGTCGTAACATTATAATTGAGAGAAGTTAGTCATAATCTATAATTGTAAGAAACTTTACTTTCATAGGGTGTCCATTTCTATTATTTCATATCGAGGCACAAAATTTACATCTTTTTTTGTTGGTCTATGCAGAAGGAGTTGGGTACTCAGGTGGATCTTTGTACAATATTCACCCTCAGACTGATTGGTAGTCTGAACGTACTATTCGGGTTCTAGAGGAGATGTTGCAGGCATGTCTGATCGACTTTGGCGGTCATTTGGATTAGGTTTTTTCTTCAGAAGAGTTTGCATAAAATAGCGGTTACCATTCGAGCATTGAGAACACTATTTGAGGCTTTGTATGGTAGGAGATGTCAATCTCAGATTACTTGGTTTGATGCATTTGAGTTTAGACCATGGGGTAAAATTTTGTTGAGGGGGCCATTGGACAAGGTCATGTTGATCTAGGATAGGCTTCTCACAGATCAGAGAAGGAAAGGGAGTTATGTAGATCAAAATATTCTCGATTTGGACTTCATGATTGGAGAGCAATTTTGTTGAAGGTTTCACTCAATGAAGTGTGTGTTGATATTTGGAAAGAAGCGAAAGTTGAACCTGAGATATTTTGGTCCTTAGGAGATTGTTGAGTGTATTGGTGAGGTGGCTTACGAGTTTGCCTTGCCACCTGGTTTGTCTGGTGTTTACCCTGTAGTTCATATTTCGATGCTAAAGAAGTACCATCAGGATAGTACTCATGTGATTCAATGGGATTCGATGTTACATGATCAGAATTTAACTTTTGAAGAGAAGCCAATAACCATCTTAGATAGACAAATTTTGAAGTTGAGGTTAAAGGATATTTCTTCAGTAAAGGTTCAATGAAATCATCACGTAATTGAGGAGGCTATTTAGGGAACCGAGTGAGACGTGCAGATGAGATATCCTCACCTTTTTCAGCATCCAGTAACTTTCTATTCTTTTATTATTTGAGGAAGAACGCTTGTTAAAGTTGTAGATGATGTAACGATCTGTTAGGTCGTTTTGAGCACTAGAATTCTTTCCTTCATAAAAGACCCTTCACGAAAATCTAAATGGAAATCTTAGCCTATTTGTTTAACTACGTTTATTTAGTTAATGATAATTTTGTTAAATAATTAATTTAGTTGATAATAATGGGCCAAGTCTGAAATTTATTTAATACCCTATATCACTTAGTCCATACCTATTAAAATAAGTTAGTTGGGGTTTTCACTTTTTAGTACATAATTATTTTATTTTAGAAAAGAAAGAAGATAAAAGAAAAGAAGAGCAGTTCTCACATGTGTTGCGGACAAATGCGAGAGAGTACTTCAGGTCAAGTAAAGATTAACTAGTATCTAGTGTTTAATTTCCTATAGATAAATATATGGCTGAATGAAAATCTTTTTATTACTCTATGATGAGTGGTAGATTTGCACTCATTTCAGGCCTATTTAGCACCACAATTAGTATCCTCAATGCTTGATTATTGTCCTATTCTAATGATATTTTGATGATTTGCACCTATGAAGGCTAAAGGACAAGGCAAGGATGAATGTGTGAATGAATGACCAAAAACATTAAAACAAGTGTAAAGTCCACATTTTTTGATCGCCTATTTCAAAGGGAAAATCGTCCAATGGGTACGATCTAGCCCAATTTGACTGTGCACTGATCTAATTACTTGAGGTTGGTAGGTAAACTCATAGAGAAATGGTGAAGCACCGAATGCAAAAGGTGAACATCACCGAATTCGACAGCACCGAGTGAAAAAAGAGAGTCTCAAAAGGTGAACAATGGTGTTAATTGGTGACTCAACGAAAGAGAAAAGTAGACACAAATGGGATCGTCAACTGAGGTTCAAACACTTGAAGTCTGGAGCAAGAAAATGGTGAGCAGAAGCACAATTGGCGATTCACCGAATGAGCTCGGTGAGCCCAAAAAATGTCATCGAGCGAGTAGGGCAATGAATTTTGGGAAACTATAAATAGCCCAAAGGAGAGTGAAAATGTATGGGCAAAAACTGTGAGAAAGTTTGGAGTATTTTGGAGAGAGAAACACTTCTTATTGAGTGAAAAACACTTTTAGTTGTTGGGGTTTTAAATTTTTTTATTTTGAATTTGATAAATTGAAGTTGAATTCAAAGTTGGTTTGCTTGTAATTTCTCAAATTCATGTTACCCATAGCTGATTTTATGCAAGGTATCATTTCTTTACACTTTCTGATGTGTGGCTAAAACCCAAGTATCTTGGGGTGTGATTATGGGGTTGGGTGTTGATTTAACTTAGTGGGTAGATTGAATTTCTCGGTTTTATAGTTGTTAATCATGGATTTAAACTGTTACCATGTATTCATCTTATGAATTAAGATGGCCAACTTGATTCTATGTTCCATCTCAAATTGTTCCTCGAAAGAGACCAATTAGAGTGGGTAATTAGATCAATGTTTTCAATTCATGCTTAATTGTAAATTCAAGGTATTGGGTTGAATTGAAAGCTACGTGAATGAGACCGAAAGGAGATTTCATGAACTATTGTTATAAGATCAAAAGAAGATTAACATTATTGAAGATGAACCACGCTATCCAAGATTATTTAAATCTATTAAGAAATTTGATATTACCCCTTTTGTTATCAATGTTCAATCCCCACACCTCTAGTGTTAACTAATTTCGTGAACTTTCACTTTCTTAAAGATTGATATAATTGTGAGCCTGAATTCGTGTAGTCAAATTTGGTGGAATCATCCACCTATTTTCCATGCTTACTACATTGAGATTAGTTGTGCTTCAATTCTCGAATTGGATTCTTAACCTCACACCATTCCTTGTGGGATTCAACCCCAACTCTTATTTGAATATTTTTTATTGACAACGATCGCTCACTCACTGTTTGGACTTGTTTTAGAGAGTAGTTTGAGTGTTATCAAAAATGGCGCCGCTGCCGGAGAATGGTAGTTAGGAATTCAATTTGAGAAGTAATTTGCATTCTAATGTGTTTTATAGTTGAACAAACATACACTTGATTATCTTGTTGTGTTTTCTTGGAAGGTAAAATAATAAATACACATAGTGGTGACGACTCTAGTAGCCATGGGAAAGATAATGATGTTAGAAAGGAATATGAGGTAATTTCTCATATCACTAATGAAGTTGGAGCAATTTGGTTACCACCGGTACATAAGGATATCACATTTGTCATAATCATGCCCATGCTGGAGCTTATCAAATCGGGAGGCTTATTTGGGGGTTTTGAACATGAAGACCATAATGATCACCTCCGCAATTTTGTGAATGTGTGCAACCCTTTTTCAGCTGATGGTATTTTACAAGAATCAATGCGATTGAGGTAACTCCCTTTTTCCTTAATGGGGGAAGTGACTAGGTGTTTGATTGAGTTACCGAGAAAGTCTATTACCTTTTAGGAAGAATTAATTGAAGCTTTCCTTGAGAGGGTCTTTCATCCGTCCAAAGTAAAGAAATTGAGGAAAGATATTTAGAATTTTGAAATAGTGATTGGAGAACCCGTACATAAAGCCTGGTTACGTGTTAGAATGGTGTTGTTACAATGTCCAAGACATGATTTTTTCTGATAATCCCTTGTTATAATACTTTCACCAAAGTCTTGTTGTTGTGAATAAAGGATTGGTTGATCATCGTGTTCGGGGCGGTATAGTTAAACAACCATTCGTAAAAGTATCAAGGTTGCTTGATGACATGACAAAAATTAACAAAGCTTGGTACACGAGTGAAGATTATGTGTCACTTCCACACTTGGGAATGCTTAAGGAAAAGGAAGAGAAAAACCAAGAGTGTGACAAAAGCATTGCTAAATTGAGTGCTCAACTTGAAATGTTGTCCGAGCATGTTATTGGAGTTGGGACAAATTCAATGTATGCTATGTATTGGAGAATATATGATGATAGGTCTCACATGAAAGGTGGAAAATCGGAGGGTTTTTGACTAAGCCATCAGATGCTTGCGGGAAAATCAAGGTTGGACAAAAAAATAATGATGAAAGTTTGTATGAAACACAATGTGAAGATGTTAAATATGAGCCGCCTTTCAATCTACATGATCCGATGAATACTCAAACCACTGATTTGTTGAAAAAAATTCTTGAAAAAGTGGAGGGTTCCGATATGATTTTGCAAGAAATGAAGAGTGACATTTAGCCTTGTCCCCCACCGTAATCTCACAGTCGTCATCCATTAAGTTGCTTGAAGAAAATATGGGTCAGCTAACTTCTCTTGTGTATGCTAATACCCATGAAAATTTAGTGACCCATGTGAATGAGAATCTGAAGGCTGCTACCCAAGTTTCAGCCATAGTCACTGTAAGTGGGAAGACTTTAAAAGAAAGAACAAGACCCAATGATGCGGATGCTCAAAGGGTGGTTGCCGATGATGAATCACCTAAGGGAATGGGTAAGACACAAAAAAAAGAGGTTGAATGTAAGTTGAAGTCAAATGTGAAGGAAAGTGATGTTGAGGCATTATCCACATTGCCTCAAATAAACATAAAACCTCCTTTTCTTCAAAGATTGAGGAAGAAAAATGACAATGCGAAATTCCAAAAGTTTGTGGAGATAGTGAAAGATTGAAAGTGAATATACGTTGGTGGATGCCTTGACCAAAATGTCAGGTTATTCTAAATATATGAAAAAGTTAGTGACAAAGAAGAGGGCAATAGATTGTGAAATAATTGAAATGCTGCAAACATGTGGTGCGGTGATGACAAAGAATACAATCTTCAAGAAATATGATCTGGAAGCTTTCATTATTCCATGCACAATTGGTGCATGCACTTTTGCAAAAGCCTTCTGTGATTTTGGTGCAAGAATAAATTTGATGCCGCTGATGATATTTAATAAGCTTGGGCTTGCTGAACCAAAGTCCAAAAACATGAGACTCTTAATGGCTGATTGTTCAATAAAAGGGTCGGTTGGTATGGTCTATGATGCGTTAGTGAATGTTGAAAAATTTGTGTTCCCCGCTGATTTTGTAGTGCTTGATTTTGAGATTTATATTGATATGCCAGTTATCCTTGGTAGACCATTCTTGGCCACGACAAAGCTTTGGTTGATGTGGAATGTGGCGAGTTGAAGTTCCAAGTTAATGACGAAGTAGTTAGCTTCAATATTCATAAATCGATTAAATATCCAAGTGATATGCATGTTGTATGTCACTTGGATCAAATTGATGAAGTTGTTGCGAGTATTGGGGATGCGACATATTCTGGGAAATCATTGTCAGCTATGTCACTGAATTATGATCAAGCAGAAATAAGCGACTATTATGAAGTTATGGCTGCTCTTATGGGTGTGGGCTCACACACTTCGTTCCAAAAGAAGCTTGATCTCGATTTTTCTAGTTGAGAAGTACCACCGGACAAACCATCCAGTCTTGAACCACCAAAATTAGAATTGAAAGAACTCCCACCTCATCTCAAATATGTCTTTTTTGGTGCCAACGACACACTCCCGGTGATTATTTCAAGTGATCTTGAACAATGGCAAGTGGAGTTGTTACTCATAGTGTTAAAGAGGCACATTAGAGCCTTGGGGTTGTCGATTGCTAATATCGTGGGAATTTCGCCAGGTGTATTCACTCACAATATTTATTTGGCTGAAGATTGCAAACCAAGCATTGAGCACCAACGACGGTTGAATCCTCCAATGCAAGAAGTGGTAAAAAATACTATAAAATGGTTAGATGCGCGAGTTATTTTTCCAATTACAGATAGCGAATGGGTGAGTCCCGTCCAATGTGTTCCTAAAAATAGTGGAATCACGGTAATTCCAAATAATAAAGCTGAACTTGTAGCCACTAGACCCATGACCGGGTGGCGTATGTGTATGGACTATCGGAAGCTTAACTCATGGACCAAAAAGGATCATTTCCCCATGCAACTAATCGATCAAATGCTTGATCGGCTTGCGGGCAAGGGGGGGTATTGCTTTCTTGATGGGTATTCTGGGTATAAACAAATCTCCATTGCACCGGAAGATCAAGAAAAAATGAGTTTCAGATGCCCTTATGGAACATTTTCTTTCAAGTGAATGCCCTTTGGGTTGTGCAACGCTCCGGCTACCTTTCAACGGTGCATATTATCGTTCTTCGGGGACAAGGTCGAGAACTCCATGGAAGTGTTCATGGATGATTTTTCGTTCTTCGTAGACTTTTTTTTAAGAAGGCTTGAAACAATTGGAGATGATGCTTAAAATGTGTGTAGATTCAAATTTTGTTCTTAATTGGGAAAAGTGTCATTTAATGGTGAAAGAAGGAATTGTGCTTGAGCACAAGATTTCCGGGGAGGGTATTGAAGTCGATCAAGATAAAATTCAAGTAATTGAAAAACTACCTCCCCCAATTTCAGTGACGGGAGTAAAAAGCTTCCTTTGTCATGCCGGGTTCTATAGGCGGTTCATCAAAGACTTCTCCAAAATTGCTATTCCATTGTGTAAGGTTCTTGAGAAGGAAAGAACATTCGGTTTTGAGAAGGCATTTTTGGAAGCTTTCAAGAGTTTGAAGGAGAAACTTTTGTCGGCCCCTATCATCATAGCACCCGATTGGAATCTTTCTCTTGAAATGATGTGCGATGCTAGAGGTTTGGCACTGTGAGTTGTTCTCAGGAAACACAAAAAAAAATTCTTTCATCCCATCGTCTATGCTAGCAAAACCTTAAATTATGCTCAAAATAATTATGTTGTTGATAACGCTCAAATGTCCTTCTTAAAACCAATTAAAAGGGATAGTGGTCGTAGTCAATAAAAATCCAACGAAGAGTCAGGGTCGAATCCCACAAGGAATGGTATATCGTAGAGAATTCCTATCAAGAATTTTGGATTTTAAAATTGCTTATTTTTAATAGTAAGAATAAGTGGGTGGTGATTCCACAAATTTAATAAAAAGCTTTGGTTATCAATTGTCACAATTAAACTAAAAAATTCAGAGAATTAGAGAAAGAACAAGCAATCTAGGGGTGTGGAGATTGGAAATCGATGTCACATAGGGGTAATTGTATTGCTCTATAGTGATGAACATTCATGAATAGTCTAGGTCATCTTCAATGACGCTAATCATCTTTCGATCTCAAAGTATCTATGCATAGAATCTCCTTTCGGTCTCATCTAAATGAAAAAATAAACAACCTAATACCTTATCATATTCTCTCTTTTGATGCATAGATAGGGCAAATAGATTCGACCCATAAACATTATTTTCAAACAAGTTACAAACATCAAACCTAAATTGCTAGTATTGGACTAATTGAGCATCACCCGAAGATCGGAAGTAGGAATTAAGTTTGCAATATTAACCCATAAATTAACCCCCATACAAATTAGCCCAAATTCATGTATGAACAGCAACAAAACAGACCATAACACAATACCCGCTACATAAAATCAACACCCAACCCCATAATTGCACCGCCACATCTTGGGGTTTTAGCCACCCATCACAAAAGCAAATAAAATATACCTTCCATGAAAGCAGCCATGGGTAACATGAAATTAAGAAATAAAAAGTAAACCCACTTTGGATTCAACTTCAATTTATCAATATCAAGAGCAAAGTAGAAAAACCCAAAAGCTAGAAAGTGTTCTTCACAAAAGTCAAGTGTTCTCTTTCTCAATCTAAAACTGTGAACTCTGTCTAAAAAATTTCACACCAATTTCTCTCTTCTTTGGGCTATTTAAAGTTTCCCAAAATTTGGCCTAAACCCAATGCACATCTCATTCGGCGACATTAGTCGGGATCACCGAGCTCGTTCAGCGAATCACCTCTCGCTCTTCAGCTTCCCTTTTCATGCTCTAGGCTTTAGGTGTTTGAGCCTCAGTCGGCGAACTCGATTGAGTCTGCCTTTCACATTCAGCGAATCTCCAAGTACCACCTTGGTTCACCTTTCGAGCATTCAATCTTTCCTTTTACTTTGTCATTTTCGGTGATGATCACCAAGGTCGCCTTTCTCATTCGGCGCATCGCCTTCTCCAATAGAGTTCATTGACATGATTCGATCGATACAATTTTTATGCGCTGTCATTTTGGCTGAGGTCGTGCTCACTAGGCGATCCGCCTTTCTCGTTTGGAGATCAACAATGTATATTTTGCACTTCTTTTTGCATTTTTTGCCATTCTTTCAATCATCAGTTTGCCTTGTCCATTTGCCTTATAGTTGTAAATCATTAATATTTTATCACAATATGACAAAATTAGGCATTGAGGAAACTAATTATTGAGCTAAATAGACCTCAAATGAGTGTAAATCTACCACTCATCAACACCTCAACTTAACCTTTTGTTTGTCCTCAAGTAAATCAAGAACACAGTTCGCTCAATAAGGGTATCTACAACAGTACTCAATGAGAGCTAACATGCAAGTGCAATAACAAGACTACTCTCAACAACATGCTATACTCAATCATGATCAAAAAGCTTCAAATGATGACTAGCCGGTCTCACCACAAGATCAAACTCACTTTAGCTTCTTGTCTAATGCAAGAACATGTTTCAATAAATGTATTCAAGCTCACTCACATCAAGAACAATTGCATGCTATCACAAAGCACATCAACAAATATATAATGAATCAATGCAACTCTCACTCTCCCAAAAGAGACATATATTTAAGCTTTGTCCCATAGGTTTGCCCATATTTTCCAATCATCACAAAATTA
The DNA here is from genome assembly GCA_029582245.1 of Solanum etuberosum. Lineage (NCBI taxonomy): Eukaryota > Viridiplantae > Streptophyta > Magnoliopsida > Solanales > Solanaceae > Solanum > Solanum etuberosum. The sequence continues at coordinate 59,217 of JAJONR010031765.1, forward strand.
AGTTCATGCAATATCTCAAGGGTCTTTTAGGCTTGTAATGGGGCCAAGGGTTAAGGTATGATCAATTTGTCTTGTTGACTTTACCTTTTCAAAACATTGTTGCAATCATATACGTCTTCTCAAGTTCTTTTCTTTTCTTTTCATTTGAGAACTCAAACTTTGACTTTTCAATCAATTTATTTTGACTCCCCTTTATTTCAATCACCTCTCTTTTTCGTTTTCATTTTCATTTTTCCAAAGTATTTTCATCATAATGACACTTATTTTTTATAAGGAGGGAATTCTTCTTTTTGTAACGAACTTCAAAGTTTAGTCCCATTTCATCTTTCTTTGCTCTTCTCTTGGCTTTCATTCATCCTTCCTTTCTACACCTAACTTAGGCTTTTGGCCTAAGTTGGCTATTCAAAAATAACAATGCTTCAAAAAAAAAATTAGGTGAGAATGTAGGGACACTTTGGTTCAAGAGACTTTCTTTTGGTTTTTCCAACAAATGGGTTAGGCTCAAATGGTGCGAAAATGGATGCACACCCTCACAAGGTAGTAACAAAATATTATTGGACATTTGAGTTCCCTCTTTGAATTGTTACCCAAGAACACGCCTCATATTCACCAAGATTTAAATAATTGGACTAACAAGGCAAATTCTAGGACTCCACGCACATGCTTTCAATTAAGACCTCACCACACATGGCACTTTTAAATACACTCATTTAGCACATTCCAAAAAGACCAAAAGCATACGTGCGATGTTCATTGCAAGGCTCACATCAAAACACAGCTAGTAGACAAAAAAAATCAAAGAGATCACTCAAAAGTGTAACCACATCGATTTAATTCTCGCAACGCCAACACTCTACATCATGCTCATCATGAGTACTATTAAAGACATCGATATTGAACACAATCGAGCCTCAAATAATTATCAATGAAAACTTCAAGCTTTTCAGCATTTTCAAAACATATGGGGGGTTACAAAATCAAGAGAGAACAAAATTGATACAAGAGAGGCACTCATCAAAAAGAAGCACTATAATATAAAAAAGTAGAGTAATACAATCATCTAAAACTCACAATAACAATATAAAATAAAAAGGGGAAGATTGCCTCAAAAGCCCACATCCCCCCAAAAAAATAAGTAGTGTCCTCAATGCGATAATAATAAAAGTACGGGATACTGAGATAAAGGGTCCCCCTGACTGGCTATGACTGTGGAGCACTCTCATCTGGACTCTCCGGAAGGGAAACATCACCTGGGGCATCAATGCCCAGCAATAGGATCACAGGATGCAGTAGTAAAGACTCAAATGGGGCATCAGTGCATGTCCCAACACTCAGAGGGATTGTGGAGTCTATATACTATACTAGGACCAACCACTGAAGTCTCCCAAAGGGATCTCTCCAGGGCCACCTAAAAAATGACCTCCTCTATCTCCTGCATCTCATTCAGAGTTTGTGCCATCCCAAGCTCCTCACTCCTCAACTTCTCCTCGTCCATCTTCTTAGTCAAATCATCCTCGGCCCTCTCAACATCATCAACAACATCAATGTCAATACTCAGAGTTGTCTCAGGTTGCACACTAGGAAGAGGCTCACTACTAGGCATCTGGGTGGCATGGAGGTAGGTGCATCAGGTAGGGGAACCTCGCCCCATTGCATCGATATATCTATGGAATGCTCAAATATCCTTCTTAAAACCAATTAAATGGGACAGTGGCCGTAGTCAATAAAAACCAAATAAAAAGTTGGGGTCGAATCCCACATGGAATGTTATATTGTAGAGAATTACTATCAAGAAATTTGGATTATAAAATTGCTCATTTCTAATAGTAAGAATAAGTGGGTGGATGATTCCACCAATTTGATAAAAATCTTTGGTTATCAATTATCACAATTAAACTATTTTTTTAGAAAATTAGAGAGTTAACAAGCAATCTAGGAATGTGGGGATTGGGAATCGATGTCACATTGGGGTAATTTTGATGCTCTATAGTGATAAATATTCATGAATAGGCTAGGTAATCTTTAGTGACACTAATCATCAATCAATCTCAAAGAATCTATGCATAGAATCTCATTTCGGTCTCATCTAAATGTCAAACGAAACAACCCCATACTAGAATTATAAGTTTTTTCTCAAGTCAACCTTCATAGTATATCTACGTGATAAGCCTTTTCTATAGTACCATTTCATGAGTTCGTGACTAATAGTATATTACCTATAATACTTTTTCCTACCAAAAAAACAAATTGGGAGGGACTAACAAGATCACATATAACTGGCTTAATCCTATTAGTCAGGATCTTGGTAATTACCTTATAAATACTAGAGCAATAAGCAATAGGCTTATAGTCTTTAACACGAGTTGGGTTAGTAATTTTTGGTACCAGGGTAATAAATGTACAACTAACCTCTTTGTATAATCTCCTAGTTTCAAAGAGCTCCTTCACTGCATAAAATACATCCTGTTTGACAATGGATTAATGCTTTAGGATGAACTCGACAGAAAATTCATCAATTCCCTACTATTGCTTTTATAACCTCCTGGACAGTGATATGAGCTATAAGAGAACACTTTTATGGATATGATAAACAAGGGCCCTATCGAATCACATTTATATATGGATAAGAGAGTTGATCTATTGTTGTATCCATGAGATTAATAAATAAAGATATAAACTCATCTTCCACCAATTTTGGGTCGAATAGTCTGAGTCCACTAGTATCGTGAATGGTAGTAATAGTATTTTTGCTAGTTCTCATTTTCATCAGAGCATGGAAGTAATTGGTGTTTGCATCCCCACAAGCTATGTCACGACTTAACTTTTCGAGTCATGATGGCGCCTACTATAATCGATCAGTAGGTAAACCAATTCGTACCCAGAATTACAAGTGATGAGTACAAGGTTAAACTAAGCAGAAAATAACACTAACAACAAGAAAAGACGGAAGAAAACCAAAAATTATATACAATGGAAATCCTCCCAGAACCTAGAAGTCACAAGTACAGAGCTGTCTAATATGGATAAATACAAGTCTCGAAAGTGTACCACAACAAGTCGTCTCAAAGGCAAAAGACTAGCTAACATATATACAGAAGGAGACAAGCTCATCAAAGACGCCAAGTGCTCATGCTAATTTGTGATATCAACAAGTTCCGAAAGATCGTACGAATGATCAGCGCTAGTAGCTAATACTAGGACGTGCATCACGAGAAGATAAAAAGTGTACATTAAGTATCAAAACAAAGGTACTCAATAAGGATCATAGGCCGACTGAGTAAGAAAAGTAAAGACAATCAGAGAAGATAGAATTTAGACACAAATAGAGGTCAAAGAGGATATGAAAATAAGCACACGAGCATACCGGAAGTAAATCTAAGTTCAGCTAACATAAACCTTACTGGACATCCTTAAGCCCAAGACGTACACTCGTGCGCAAGTTTTAAAAAAACTCAAACAGACCCCTATAAGACCAACATGTATACAGAATAGCTAAGACTTCAACAATGAAGAGTAACCCAAATCTGAATCCAAGAACATCAGCTGGGCTCCCAGTCTAAGTAACCATGAAAATAAAGAACTAGTCAACTCCCAACCCAGCTAGCAATACTGACAATCAACCCAGGCCGCCCAGGACGCCCAGCCAGATACTCTACTCCTACGGGCATAAGCTACCTAACTAGCAAAAGTGACCTGGGGGTGTGTCGACACCGTAGAGGATCTCAGGTATCAAGGCCACCCAGCTAGCCGGTCCACACCCAAGGGTGTAAGCCACCCAGGTAGAAAGAGTGACCCAGGGGCCTGTTGACTCCGTAGAGGATATCAAGTAGGCGCCAAGCCACCGTGGATCAATGTCCACTCATAAAGAATCATGAAAAATCTCCAAGCCTAAACTACCCTAGTTTAAAAAATCGCAAAACCTCTGGTAATGCATTGTAGCCAAAAATATAGGGAGAGAAGACAAAAATGGCTAACAAGATGCGCAAACGCCAAAACTAAGACTCATACTATCAGACCCAAGTCTACTATTTAAGTCTATAAGGACCTAGTCCATCTGAATTGACGTCAGAGACATAATAAAGCTACAACGCTCATGAGTCTAAGGCAATGCTAGTCTATCCTAGACTAAGGCCGAACATTCTTCAGAAGATAAACAATAGCACAAGTAACTCACAGTATTAAACAATGCACAAACAACCCCAACTTGCATGGTACTACCCTCGAAACAGTATCGATAAATCCCAAAACATGGTTTCTAATAAAAAAAAGCATGAATAACTAGGTACCGCCTCCAATTCACACTAATCATCATGAATTTACAAATTCAGGCTCAATCTAGTTATAAAGGAAGCCATAGCCTATTTGTAGGCCGACTGCACCTGATCCAAATCACAAGGCCGAAGCTTTTCCTTTCTAAATGGCCGTCGAACACTGCCATGGTATCAAGAATATGATCACAATGTTAGTACGATTGTTTAGACACAAAAATCACATAAAACAGAAATGAACCAATTTTGGAATCAAATGGGAATTGTGGGATCCGCACTAGATTTTTTGGAATTGACTCCGTCAAGAGGTCCTAAACTATGCCTCGAACTTATGTTCCAAAATTGGACACAATCTTAGGCTCGAAAACAACCAACACAACACATGCAACAAAAAGCTACAGTTTAGCTAAGAACACACTAGGGACAGCAGCTTTGATGCAAAATTTACCTTAAACGGAGGTTCACCAACACGTCCCGATGACACCACAATGAAGCCTCAACAAATACGGACACTTTGGACTTTGAATCTTCAAATTCCAACTTAAAACCAAAGAGAAATCACACCATGAACCTAAGGATGAGAGCTTCATCATGACTGGCCTTTAAATAAGACCAGTCCTCGCTTCTCTTCGTAAACTCGGAAGGCCCTCCGCGAAAACGGCTTGGACTGACATGGGCATCCGTGAATGAGGCCGAGGTTCTCGCGAACACAGGCTCCGTGAACGTGTCCTAGCCCTTGCAAACCCGGCCTTCCGATTAACTGACCTCTGCAAACATGTCCAAGGGCCCACGAACATGAAGTCCTGCACGAGCTCATGTATATCAGCTGGTTTGGCAAGTTCAAACTCTCCAATGGGGCACGCTGAATTCGTTCGGAACCCCATGCACGGAAACAAGATATGCAGCCCTACCAAATTCAATATTCCAGACTCAATGGAGCAGTAAAAATTCCCATATGAGGTCATCTCAGAAAAAGGTGGGTCCCACCCCAAACTCCATTTTAAGGCAATATCCACAAGGGGGCTTGGAATCAACCCAGAAGCCTCGGGATCAAAATTAAGGGATGTTCTAGAGCAAATTATTATTCTGGAGCTAACCATACTAAATGAATTCCCATCCGAGATCGTTTACTCAGGATGTTGACTAAAGTCAAACTTAGGTCTTAACTTGAAAGTTAAAACGCCTAATCGCACAGACTCACAATGAACGTCTCAGGAGTCGTGTTGACTATGCTACTAGCCTAAAATGAATCTTCTGAAGCTGATGGAATCGTCAGAATTTGAATTTGAGGTCATATTCTTGAACTTTTGATAAAAAAATGACCGTTCAAGGTTCAAAAGCTCCAAAATACTAAAACTCGCATAAAAACTAAAGGAACAACCAGGTGACAAAACTCTCAGTCCCAACAAGTCATAAATGACTTGGGGTCACTACAGGAAAGCTCTAAATGATGAACATGAGGCATAAACATAAAAATGATTAGGAGGTTATTATAAAATCCACTACTAAAAAGGACTTTCTTCTGCGAAAGTAAGAGTCAAGAAGTACCTGAAAGTTCAAATAGGCTAGGAAACTACTCCCGCATATCATGCTCAATCTCCTAGGTCGCCTCCTCAACTGGACGATGCCTCAAATGGACCTTAACTATAGGAATGGCTCTTGAATGGAACTGCCACACATCTATGGCTAGAATGACAACTGGATCCTCCACAAAGGTCAAGCGGTCATCCACCTCTATGGCATAATACTGAAGTACATGAGGCTAATCAGGAACATACCGATGCAGTATCGAAACATGAATACTGGGTGGATAGTTGAGAAAATCAGAGGCAAAGCTAACTCATAAGCAACCTCTCTAAATTTCTGAAGGATCTCATAAGGCCCAATTTACCTGGGGCTAAGCTTGCCCCGCCTCCGAAATCTCATCACGCCCTTCATGGGTGATACACGGAGGAAGACTATCACAACTAAAAACCTCAAAGGCCACCGCCTATGATCAACATAACTTTTATGCCTACTTTGAGTTGTCTAAAGTCTGTATTGAATCACCCACACCTGCTCCAAAGCCTCCTGAATCATGTTTGTACCATGCGGTCTAGAATCAATAGAATCAAACCAACCAACCAACCGAGAGTGATAATGCCTACCATATAAGGCCTTGAACAGGGCAATCTAAATGGTTGAATGGTAGATGTTGTTGTACGCAAATTCCACCAAAGGCAAGAACTCATCCCACTATCCTCCAAGACACAAGCCCACAACATATCCTCAAGAACCTAGATAGTACACTCTGAATGACAATCAGTTTGCGAGTTGATGGTTGTCATATGGTCAACGTGAGTGCCCAACTCCTCTTGAAAAGTCCTCCAAAAGTTGGAAGTGAATTGAGCACCCCGATCTAATATAATAGAGACCGACACACCATGAAGATCAACCACCTCACAAATGTCGATACAGGCCAATCTTTTGACGTTGAATGAAGACTAAACATGGAGGAAGTGTGTTGACTTGGTCAATCGATCCAGAATGACCCAAATTCTATCAACACCTTTAGAAGTCAGAGGAAACCCGACCATAATGTCCATAGTGATGCAATCCCACTTGGAGGTGTCACAATATACTGTGAAGCATCACCCTCAACTAAAAGAGTCAATATAGGAGCGGTAGTCAGCAACCCCTTGAGCTTCCAAAAGATCAATTCACACTCCTCATACAACTCAAAAGGAACATCAAAGGTGAGTCAACCAGGTCAGAGGTGTTGTAATGGTGGAGAGGCCATCCACAAACCTTCCATAGTAGTGTGCCAATCTTACGAAGCTCCAAACCTCAATAATTGAAGTAGGCCTAGCCCAATCATGAATAGCCTCAATCTTCATCGGATCTACCATGATTTCATCATTGGACACCACATTCCCCAAGAATTCTATATACTCAAGCTAAAACTAGTACTTTCAGAACTTGGCATAAAACTGGTGATCTCACAAATTCTGGAGCAGAATCTTCAGATGTTGCACGTGATCACTCCTGCTTCGTGAGTATAAAATTTATGAACACAATGATAAGCAAGACAATATATAGCCTGAACACCCACGTCATCAAGTCTGTCAAGGCAGAAGGGGCCTTATTCAACCCAAATGACATCACTACAAACTCATAATGGCCATACCAATTCCTAAATGCGGTCTTAGGGATCTCCGCTACTCGAATCCTCAGCTGATGGTAACCAGACCTCAGATCAATCTTCAAAAACACTATGGCACCCTAAAATTGGTCAAACAAATCATCAATCATAGGCATAGTGTAATGGTTCTTCACCATCACCTTATTCAACTACCTATAATCAGTATACATACGCATCATACCGTCTTTCTTCTTCATAAGGAGAATGAGAGCGCACCAAGGCAATAGACTAGGTCTAATGAACCCCTTACCCAAATGATCCTGAAGCTTAACACTGAGCTCCTTGAGCTCTACAAAAGTCATCGTATATGGCAGAATAGAAATAAGTTGAGTACTCGGCTCAAGCTCAATAGGGAAATCAATATCACACTTTGGGGGTAGGCCAGGTAGGTCGGTAGTGAACACATCTACAAAATCACAGACAACTAGAACTGACTCAACTAGAGGGACGTCTCTAATCACATCTTACATATAAGATAAATAGGATAAACACCAGCTAGGCACTAGCCTATGAGCCTAAATAAAAGAAATAACGTCAATCAGTGTGCTACTAATGGAGCCCTGCCACACTATCTCTCTTTCTTTTGAAGCTCGTGCAAAGCGCTAACTCTCTGAAGGCCTCACACCGGCGCTAGTTGAACCTTCTTCGATCTATTTCAGTGGTGGGCTTACCTTTTTTATTAGTATTGAATTCATGTCATTGTCGCTCATCATCCTTGTTACAAAAGGAACAAGAAACTCTCTTTATGGGAGGGGAAGGTCATATTAAAAAAAAATACCAGAATTCCTCCACTACGGATGGATTGATCTAAAGAGCAGAGAGTTGATTCGATATTTACAGTTGTTATATATTAAGGCTTCTATCGTGCTATTTTATTTCTATAGAGAGGTAGGCGACAAAGACAAGGGATCTCTCTCCCTATGGATAGTTGTTGTTTGCGAGAAGCGTCTGTTTCGCTTAGCATGGCTAAGGTAACAGTCTTAGAGAAGCAATCTAAAACCATATGGTACGGGATAACCAGACCATGCCCAGAATTACATCTAAATCAAGCATATCTAATGATATGAGGTCAGTCCAGGTGTCACGCCCTGAATAGTAACTAAGAAAGATCAAAACACCTGATTCACTACTAAAAACTTACCTACATGGGTTGTTATGTGCAACGGTGCTTTCATAGGTTCAAAACTCATACCCATACAAGAAGCATAATATACACATAAGAATAGGTAGATCCTGAATCAAATAAGGTCAAGGCGGGCTGATGGCATAAAAGAGTCGTACGTGTGATCACAACACTTGATGCCCCATCCTCTACCCTCACTGGAGTTGTATAGAAATAGCCATGTCAACCTCTACTATGGCCATCAGTCCTACCACCTGACCTACCTCCCTGAAACCACCCAGAATACACTGATGTCCACTGCAACGGTCCAGACCCTAACCTCGACCCCTAGCTGGGGATGTTGCTAGTAGAGATGGTGGAGTTCTATGTGGTGCTGGAGCAATCTGTCTACGTAAAGGACAATCTCTGGCCTAGTGATCCAACTCTCCATAATGAAAACAACCCGGAGATGATCTACTCCCAAAAGAACGACCATCACGGCCTGAAGTACTAGCCTGGGACCCATGACTCTGACTAGGGCCAACCTTACTTCGGCTATATCGGTCACCCTCTGGACTGTGCAATGAGCCAGAACAGGCTGACTAGGCTGAACCTGCTGAAAGTGTTGCCGAGTCCTATCATGTGCATCTCTAGCCCTGGAATGAGACCCTATTTAGCTAACCTCACATTTAGATCTCATGTTGCTGCCCCATTGTACCTTATGAATGATCTTTTTAATAGTACGGGTATGATCAACAACATCTAGAAAGGAGAAACTCAAAAAGACCATGGACTGAGTCTCAAGTCGTAGCTGCAGTCTCAACACATGATCAAAACACCGAACACTCTCCTTTTCAATAGGTAGAATCATGGCAGCATGACAGGAGAGCTCATGAAATCTCACCTCGTACTCAAACACGGTCATAAAACCTTGCTCCAACCTGGAGAACTGATCCTTGAGATGATATATGATGCTCCGAGGGATGAACCTAGCCAAAAAAGCCTTAGAGTTCTATTTAGATGACCGGCGGAGAACAAGCTGGCCTGGTCTCAATAAAAGTATGCCACCACTTTCTGGATGGCCCATTCAATTTATACGCACTGAAGTCGGCACCTCTCAACTCGATTAGACCCAAAGTATGAAACCTCTCCCGGCAAATAGTCAAGAACTTGTGGGCATACTCACCCATAGCCCTATAAAACCTTAGAGTTGTAAGCCTCAAGAACACTCTAAGCATCTTTTGCTCCTCTAGCAGCATATCTCCCACCGGAATCATGGTCTGGGCACCCCCAGGTGGTACCTGGGCCTGAGGTGCCTTTGTAGCAGGCTGGTCTTGTTGACCTGGTGCTAGTGCATGTTCCAGTATTGGTGTTGGTGTTGGTGTTGGTTCTTACTGCATGCTACCTATTAAAGTTAGAATCTAGGTAATGGTTGCCTTGACATCTGGAGGCATAGCCGGTCTACGTGGTGGCTGAGTTTGTCCTAGCCCCACCGACTTCTTGGGAACATAGGCTGCTAGAGGGTCTATTACTAGCTTTCGATCCCTATCTAACTGGGGGTGGTGCTTCAACCTTATAAGGCTAGGGAGGTCAAACCCTACCCCGAGCCACCCCGTGGTGCGTACAAGCCATCCTGTGAAAAAGAGTCACACAAGTGAGATTTTAAGAAACCAATAACACACATACTGCACGAAAGTGATACAAAAGTAGAGAATTCCCAAAGACATCATGTAGCCTCCCAGAGATAGGACAAAGACATCTCTACTCCAATGTATATAACCATACTAGGTATTATCTTTTTAATAGTGAGATTAGTATACCTGGGCTCTGATACTAATTTGTCACGACCCGACTTCCTAAGTCATGATGGCACTTACTATAACCTACCAGTAGGTAAGTCAACCCGTACCCAGAACGAAAATTAATGAGTATAAAGGTAGAATTAAGCAGAAAATAACACTAAAAATAAGAAAAGACAAAAACATAAGCAAACCAAAAACTATATCCAATATAAACCCTCCCAGAACCTGGAAGTCATGAGTATCGAGCTGTCTAATATGAACAAATACAAGTCTCAAAAGTGAACCACAACAAGTCGTCTCAAAGGCAACAAATTGCCTAACATATATACAGAAAGAGACAAGCTAATCTAGGATGGCAAGTGCTCACCCTCGTCTTAGATATTTACAAGCTACAAAAGATGGCATGAATGATCACCACTAGTAGCTAGTTCTAGGACCTGCATCACGAGAAGATGCTGAGTGTAGAATAAGAACCAAAACGAAGGTACTTAATAGGAATCATAAGCCAACTAAGCAAGAAAGGTAAAGACAATCATAGAAGATGAATCTAGACACAAAAAAGGTCAAAGTAGATATGAAAAGAAGCCCACGAGCATACCAAAATTTAATCTAAGTATAGCTAAACTAAAGCTAACTGGACCCCTATAATCCAAAAAGTTAAACTTGTGTGAAAGTTTAAATAAAACTCGAACAGACCCCCATAAGCTGGACAGGAACATAGAATAGCTAAAACTACAAGAATTAAGAGTAACCTAAATCTGAATCCAAGAACATCAGCTGGTCTCCCAGCCCTGGTAACCACAAAAACGAAGAACCAATCAACTCCCAGCCCTGCTAATAAGATTCACAATCAACCCAGTCCGCCCAGCTAGATATTCCATTCTAGTGGCAGAAGTCACCCAGCTAGCAAAAGTGACACGGGGGCGTGTCAATGATGAGTCAGGGATTTTGACTCATTTAGGGCTTAATGTTCAAGGAATTAGTATCCACAATGTCTATTTTATGCTCATAACTGATGTTAAAATGTTAATTTGTATCAATGAAGGCAAAAGAGGAAAGAAAGGACATTATAAGGCAAAAAGGCGCGAAAAAGCTGAAAAAGTTGAAGGAAAGCAAAGCTGGTACTCGCCAATGACACTCAGCGACTCGTCGAGTGGACCTTCAGCTCAACCAAAGTTCCAGAGTGCCAGCCCTTGGACAAGACCAACTTGGCAAGCAAACTGGTGGTTCGGTGATGCACCGAACAAATCGGCGAGGCCGATTTCAATCGCCAAAAGTTACAAAACAATTTTGCTGAAAAAGGCAAGACAAAAAGGCGAGAATAGGAGCACTCGGCGCATCGCCGACTAGTTCGGCGAGCCCGACTTATTTCGCCAAGTGGACTCCCTGCTGAAATTCTGGGAACGTATAAATTCAATTTTGATAAGAAGAAAAGCAGTTCCAACATTATCCACATCTGGGTTTTTGGTCTTCAATATTCTAAAACATTGTTTTTACACTTGTAAGTAGAGATTTAGGGTTTGTTAGATTTTTAACTTCAATTTGAGCATTTGGAGACTTGTGGATCATCGCCCAATCTTATGGAAAACTTCGTTGGTAACGATATTTTGTTCTTTATTATGTTTAGCTAAAATTCCCATTCTTAGGGGTATGATTATGTAGTTGAATGCATCAATTAGATAATGGGTGGTTTTATTTAGTGATTTTATTATTGATTTGAAGTGGGTTCAATTAATAGTTTGTGTTTTAATTGAGGAATTGTAGTTGAAAATGTAATTATAGCTTAGTACTCTATACTTGCGTGAGAAAGAAGTGTTAGAGTAAAATTATTAGTTGATAATTGTATTGATTATGTTATTTACGAATCTAGCTTGAGAAAGTGGATTGGAATACAATCTTACAAGTCTAGCTTGAAAAATTTGATTGATTGATTTAATGGGTTGTAAATTGTAGTGTGCCTGTTGAGGTTCGAAAGAACTCACTTGATTCGCAATAGTTGATTGAGAAATGGCTATTGCACCCAAAACCTAGCCTACTGACTTAGATTCAACGACTTTTAGTAAATAATAATCACCCATTACGCGAAATTGGCATTCAATTTATCACACTCCCAAGAAACCTGCTCTATTTTTTAATCCCCGGTTTCAATAGTCGTAATTTTGTTACCCCAATCCCCCCCCTCCATTTGACATTAATTGTCAGAACCTTGTTATTTACTTTATTGTTGTGCAAATTTCTATATCTACATACTATTAGAACACCATTTTACTTCTTAATCGAATTATTTATCGTATCACTCCCTGTGGAATCGACCCTAACTATCAGTTGGGTTTATACTTGTTAGCAACCGCCTACACTTAGAAATCGGATGAAGTGTAGTTGAGCGTTATTAAAAATGGCGCCGCTGCTGGGGAGTGGTGTTTAGAATTCCATTATTGAAGTTTAGTCGTGAACTGATTTTGTTATAGTTGAATTATCTTATTTGTGTTGTTTGTTGGCTGCTCTTAAACAGGTGAAGAGAAGAGTGTCAATGGGAGCAATGCCAGCCAACTTGGGAACAATAATGACATCGGGAATTTTCATGATGTCAATGAGGATTAGTTGGGAAGTGCGGGTGCTATTTGATTGACTCCAACTGTGGGCAATGCGGTGTTCCAGGTGACCAACACTATGTTGCAGTTGTTGCAAATGAAGGGTATCTTTGGAGGACTTTCTCATGAGGACCCTCATGACCCCATCCGGAACTTTGTGGATGTGTGTGGGACATTCTCTTTCAAGAACATCACTGAGGAGTCAATCCGACTTCGTTTGTTTCCCTTTTCTCTAATAGGGGAAGCAACGAAGTGTTTGGCCGATTTACCAAGGGAATCAATCACTTCTTGGGAGAGGCTCACTAATGTGTTTTATGTAAGGTTTTTCCCTCCCTCAAATATGGTGAAGTTGAGGTATAATATTTAGAACTTCAAGAGAGTGGATGGCGAACCTATTCACGAGACATGGTTGAGGTTCCAGAAGTTGCTGCTCCAATGTCCAACTCACGGACTACCGAACAATGTGTTGTTACAATATTTTTACTGGAGCCTCCACTAAGTCAACAAAGGTGTGGCAGACCATCTCATTCGAGGAGGAATCATGCAACAACCATTTGACATAGCATCTAAACTTCTTGATGAGATGACAAAAATCAATCGTGCTTGGTACACTAGAGAAGATCAGGTGTCTCCTTTGAACTTTGGGATGACAAAGGAACAAATGGAAAAGAACCAAGAGCGAGATAAAAACATGGCCAAAATGATGACCCAAATGGACCTATTGATGAAACAAGTCATGGGAAGTGGTTCCAAGTCTGTGAACGCGGTCGGAGTTAGTGGAGTAAATCCTAATGAAGAGCACTTTGAAGCCATGTACAATGAAGAAGTGCATTTCATAGAAAATCAGGCAGGAGGTTTCCGTCCAAACTATCCAAGGTTGGGCGGGAATCAAGGTTGGAACATGGATCGTAATGATGGTTGGAGAGACCGAGATAGGGAATGGCGTGACCGTGGTACAAATTGAAGTGAGCGGGATGGCGACAAAGAATGATATGTGCCTCCCTATGAGTGTCAAAAGCCAAAAAATCCAATGGCTGATCTTGAAAATTTCTGCACCGAAGATATGCTCGCTCGTATTCTCAACAAAGTGGAAGGATCGGAAAAGGTGCTAAATGAAATGAAATATGACGTCTCTTCTCTAGAACAAACAGTTACTTCACACTCGGTGTCTATCAAGGAGCTGGAAATACAGATGGGTCGAATCTCGACTCATTTGAATCCAAGGCCAAAAGGAGGTTTACCGAGTGATACCATGGTTAACCCAAAGAATGAAGCTTGAAAGCATGTCTTCGTCATGCCACGACATTAAATAAGGTGCTTCTTGGGAGGCAACCCAAGTTTTAATTTTTAGTTTTGGTTATTTGAATAACGGGTGTTGGATGTGTAGGTTAAAAAATTTGACTTCGTGGAGAAATAGGTAATTGGGCGAGCCATTCGGCGAATTGTCGAGTCGGTCGGTGAAGCCTGATGTGGATCACCCTTTTGACCAACCAAAAGGCTGGAGTTCTTGTAACTTCGGCGGGCAATGATCTAATCGGCGCATCGCTCAATGGTTTGGCGACATAAGTGGACATCTTTGATTGAGGCACAAAATGAAGAGTCAAAAGGCTTCCAACCGTTTTGAATTCAAAACTCCTTTCTATTTTGCTTTTTTTGACCCTTCCACTATCTCACCTTCATATTAGATCATATTTCTTTATAAATTCTTGCGTGGGTATCGTTGCATAGTTGGAAATCATTTCTTGGCTTGCTTTCTCCTTTGCCTACGTTGTTTATTTATCTTCTTCTGAGGTTGATGTCCTAACTTGCTTTAATTTCTTGCCATTTCCTAAGCATGTGCATATAAGTGATGGATCAATTATTTGCCCTTGTGTGATTAATTGATTAGTTAAATACTTTTGGGTAAATCTAGCATGCTAGATAATTAGCCTGTTTAAATTTGAATTTCAGGTCTAAATTGTTTGATTGGCAGTTATGCATGTTGGGTTTAGTGTGGGTGAAGTCTAAGTAACCGGAATTGCACTGAAAAACTTAATTTGCCCAATGATAGATCGGGTGACATCGTTCTTAAGGGCAAAAGACGTTGATTGGTCGATTTTAGACAAATAGGGGGAAGTCTGAGTACCCCGAGGATGGTAATGATATGGTCTAGGCTTTGATTTGGTTATCATTGACTGTATGTTGGAAATTTAGGGTCGAGGTTGAAATCTGGCACGAGAGACCAGTCGGCGAGCTTAGTCGAGCTCGCCGAATGACTCGGCGGTTTGCCAACTAGCTACTTATCTCGCCTTTTTGCTCTGAAATTTAGATGTTAGACTATGTAACATTCGGTGATACGCCTAAGCCTTCCGAATGCCCTTTTCATCGCCTTTCTGTAGCCCTGTTTGTTGAAATTCATTCTGGAAATTTTGGCGAGCTATTTTTAGCTCGCCGATCAAGTTCAGCGTCTCGCCGAATTGAACTGAACATCGCCGAGTTATGCAAAATTTTCCTGATTTTTGCTCTATAACTTTCGACGAGCCCTATAAGGCTCGCCGAATGACCTCGGCGACTAACCGAGTCGGTCGGTGAGTTTTTCTGCAAAATTCTATTTAATTTTGACTTTTCACCAACCCTTCGCAATTGTGTTTGTTCGATTTGTGTTGTCTTGCAGATATGGCTAGGCTTAAGGTACCTGGAAGGAATCAACCACCTAGAAAGAGAGCACGAGGGGTGTTCATTTCTGATGAGGCTGCTCCTCCACGATCAACGCAACCCAAACTTCCTCCAACAGGGGGGAAGGGGACAGATAAAGGAAAAGGACCTGCGGAGCCGAGTCTGATTTATTCCAGCTCCGACAGCATGGGTATCGACTCCACCCACGTCACCACTTCTAAGTCTGATCGTGAGGGAAATTTTGGGTCTAGATCGCCGGCCTATGAGTCTGAACCAGAGGATGATCAAACCCTTCGGTGGAGACGGGCTGAGTTGTGCTCCAAAGTGCTACACGATCCGGTAAGACTCTCGGTATTGCCGACGCCTCCTCCACCTCCAGCACAGACAGCTGAGCAGGCACCACAAGTGCCTCTGGTACAAGCACATCCACCACGTTTGATGAATAGATTAAAGGTGGCTGGGTTGAGAACAATTCTAGAAGAGACGTGAATGTCTACTGATGGGGTAGTGGAAAGGTATCCAACTCTGTGGGACACAATTTGGTTCCAAAAATTTGAGAGATTCACACAGCCCCGAGGCCTTTATATACATTCTTGGGTCCGGGAGTTCTCTGAGGAGTACGGGAAGCTGGTCCCGAAAGACAAGAAGAAGGTTAGTTCGTTTGCACATGTTGATCATGTGGTGGTGTGAGGTAAAAAGGTGAAGTGCAGCAGTTCGGACATAAATGAGGCATTGGGGTGTACAGTCCAATTTCTTATTAGATAGGATTCATAAGAAGACCCTCGATGATCTTAAGGGGTGGTTGGTTCCCTTGATTTCTAACATTACACCTTCATGGATTGAGCCAGGGGTCCAAATTGAGAAGAAGGAACTGAATGTAGCTGCGAGGTACTGGTTCGGGTTTATTAGCAGCACACTCATACCGTCACAGAATGAATCCATCCTCTAGCACCCGAAGGCAGCTCTGTTGGGGTCTATCATTGATCGGGATAGATTGAATCTAGGGATGATTATCGAGTAGGAGATGGCCATGAGGACCAAGCAGAGCCAGACATCTCTAACTTTCCCAATGCTGATCACAGAGTTGTACCGGTGAGCTAGAGTGCCCTTTGTAGCAAAGATGGATGTGGAAGTGGCTCCCACTTCCTTTACTGACATCCGAAGGATCGAGGCCGAGAAAACTAGGGATGAGCCTGAGCGAAGGAGATCAGCACCATTGGACACATCCCCGGCTGTTGATGTAGATATATTAGAGGCAAACACTACTCCATCCACTCATGCTGGCGAGCCTTCAGGTACACCTAGCTCATTTGCCCCTACTACTTCTACTACTGCTGCTTCCCGCCCCCCGTTGAAACAGGCGATGCTATATACGATGGGTCATCTAGCCCAATCAGCTGATGTACCTGCTTCCCGAGTTGAGGTAGCTGTCCCAAGATTGATTGAGCGGGCCATTTCTGCTGCCCTTGCCCCTATTCGAGCTGAGTTACGAGAGCACCGGGAGTTCATTATTGCACATGGCCTAGCCTTGAACGCCCTCACTGTGCGAGTTGAGGCATGTGAGTAGGGAGGTCACCAGTCTGATGATGTTACGACCTTGAGGGCCGATGTTGCAGGATTGAGGCGTGATGTGGATGAGCTCAAATCCACCGATTTATCAATGTTCTTCGGCACTGTGGACCTTCCCGAGGTTCCAGTTCAGAGATTCCAGCTATTTCTGAGATCCCTCTGTCCACTGCGACCTGAGATGCTATTTTATCTAATGATGGTGATGAGTCGTACACTCCTGAGACTGATGATGAGGAGCTTAGGACCTAGGATGCTGCAATTTATGATGAGCTGGAGGACTTGGAGGGTGCGATGGTGCATGTGGCGACTGAGGCCTCACTTCAGGATACCTCGATGATTGGATCCAGTTGAGCACATCCTACTCCTGGAGGAGAGTCGAGCACTAATGCCCCGATGGAGACATCTCCTGATCCATAGTTTTCACCTCAGTCTTAGCCTGACATGGGATCTTGACTCTTTTCTTGTTCTATTTTTGTGACTTTTACATTGCTTTTACATTGAGGACACTGCTTAGTTTTGTTTGGGTGGGCCTATCCCCTTGGTTTGTATTTATTTTGTTTTGAATGATTGTCTTCTGTTTTGGATGATTGTTTTGCTACTTTTGATCCCATTTTTCCATTACCTGATTTCTTAATGTGTGATTGTTGAGGCTGTTCTCTTGTATATTTGAATATCGATTGCGATCAATATCGATGACTTGAATAGTGCTCTTGATTGAACGATATGTTTGCGCAAGTTCAATGAGGCAAATTTGAGTTACATAAGTCAAGTGTGAACTCTTAGCATCTCATTGTTACTAGTCGATTGTTAAAGTGAATCTTGTGATGATCGTTGCACGCGAGCTCAATTAGTAGAGTCATGATCGATGATTGTGTTGAATTCCTTGTGTGGTGAGAATTTATTGAAATATGTGCTTGGCGATACCTAGAACTGGCCCCATTGATCCAGTTGACTAACATTGGCGAATGAATGAAATGATCTTGGGCACAAATTTTTTGAGAGTGAACCCAATTTCCATTATACCTCTTTGTGACCACCTTGTGAGAGTGTGAACCTAGCTTGGCTCTATTTGAGCCTGCCCTTTTCTTTGGATGAAACACGAACCCATTTAGCCTTTTTCCTTCCCACCTAAAACCTTCATCAAGCTTTGGTTTGTTTGAATAGCCAACTTAGGCAAAACCTAAGTTGGGGGTGTGGCGAAAATTGAGGAGAGAAAATGAGCATTAACTTTGTAAAGTTTCACCCTTTAGAAATTGTGTTGAAAAAGATTTTTAAAAAAGAAGATGGAACCCCTCCATATAAAAAAAAGAGAAGAAAGAAAAGCAAAAGAAAATAAGATTAAAAAAGAAGTGCATTATGGAAAGAAAAGGGGTGTCCAATGAGCCATACAAGAATCTTTGTGCTTGAAAGTACTTAGGGTGGATTGTGAAAATCAAAAGAGTGGAAGAAAAGGAGAAGAAGTGAAATGCAATCCATGGTTCATGAAGGTAGAAGTCACTAAGCCAAAACAATCATACCTTTACCCTTAGCCCCGTTACAAGCCTTGAAAGACCTTGGTGATCTTGATTGAGCCGAATGACATGTTGATTCGAAAATACGGGAAAGCATATGGGTAGAATCATGCATGTGTTTATCTTTGAGAGTGTGAGAGTTGATTTTGATTCATTAATTCTTAAATTTTGATGAGCTTTGTGTGGGCATGGAATCATTCTTGATGTGAGGGCATTCAAATACTCTTGTTGAACTTGAATTTGCATTTGAAGCAAGCATTGTGAGTTGACTTCTATTTGATGATGACTAGTCATAATTTTAAACTTTTAGTGCACAATTGAACATTTCTTGGATAGATTAAACCTCCTGTGCATTCATGTTGAGTCTCAAGTAGCACTATTTGTAGACATCCCTGTTGACCTAATTGATCTTGTGTTTTACTTGAGGACAAGCAAAAGTTTATGGTGGGGGTGTTGATGATTCGGGGATTTCAAATCATTTAGGACTTAATATTCAAGGAATTAGTGTCCTCAATGCCTATTTTATGCTCATAACTGATGTTAAAATGTTAATTTGCAGCAATGAAGACAAAAGAGCAAGGCAAGGACATTATGAGGCAAAAAGGAGCGAAAAAGCTGAAAACGTTGAAGGAAAGTAAAGTTGGTACTTGCCAAAGCCACTCAGCGAGTGGACCTTCAGCTCACACAAAGTTCCAGAGTGCTAGTCCTTGGACAAGACCAACTTGGCAAGAAAACTGGTGGTTCGGCGATGCGCCGAACAAATCAGCAAGGCAGATTTCAATCGCTGAAAGTGACAGAACAATTTTGCTGAAAAAGGCACGCCAAAAAGGCGAGAAGAGGAGCACTTGGCGAGCCCGACTTATTTCACCGTGGACTCCCTGCTGAAATTCTCAGAACGTATAAATTCAATTGTTAAAAGAAAAAAATCAGTTCCCACATTGTCCACTTCTGGGTTTTTGGTCTTCAACATTCTAAAACATTGTTTTTACACTTTTGAGCAGAGATTTAGGGTTTGTCAGATATTTAGCTTTAATTTGAGCATTTGGAGACTTGTGGATCGTTGCCCAATCTGATAGAAAACTTCGTTGGTAACGATTTCTTATTCTTTATTATGTTTAGCTATCCATTCTTGGTGGTGTGATTATGTAGTTGAATGTATTAATTAGCTAATGGTTGTTGTTATTGACTGATTTTATTGTTGATTTGAAGTGGTTCAAATAATAGTTTGTGTTTTAATTGAGGAATTGTAGTTGTAAATACAATTCTAGCTTAGTACTTTGTACTGGCTTGAGAAGGAAGTGTTAGAGTTAAATTATTAGTTGATGATTGTATTGCTTGTGTTGTTTACGGATCTAGCTCGAGAAAGTGGGTTTGAATGCAATCTTACAAATGTAGCTGGAAAAAGTAGATTGATTGAGGTAATGGGTTGGTAAATTGTGTTGTGCCTATTGAGGTCTGAAAGAACTCACTTGATTCGCAATAGTTGATTGAGAAATGGTTATTGCACCGAAAACCTAGCCTACCTATTGATATTCAACGAATTTTAGTAAATAATAATCACCCATTACGCGAAATTGGCATTCAATTTATCACACTCCCAAGAAACCTTCTCTATTTTTTTACCCCCGATTTTAGTAGTCGTAATTTGTCACAACCCAAGGTATCCCCTAGGCGTAACATGGCGTATAGGACCCCGGGAGGCCCCATACAAGCCACTTAGCATTCAGATAATAAGAAATAGAACAAAAGAAATAAAGAACAATATTTCAAGTTCCAAATGATTTATAAAAGTAAAGCGGAAGTCTAAACACTTGTCTCATTAGCCATCTAGTACATAAGAATGAAACTGGGATTAGCCCATACATCATGTCCAAAACTGAAAGTAAGAAAGGAAACTAAAAGCAATGAAAATCCGTCCTCAAAGCTTGAGGACTCACCAAAGCTCAGAATCTCTCAAATAAACCTCTAGCCACGAAACTGAGAACCCTGACTGTCGGACCCTACATTTGGGGAAATGTAGGCAAGAGTATGCGTTAGTACAAGCATGTACCAAGTATGATAGCCATGCATATAAACATTTAAATCATGTTAAAATAGGACATTTTAATGAGTATGCAATAATCCAGCTAAAACATGAAACTCGAGAGTTGCAAAGCATAAGCCATAAAACATGATCAATGCAAGTGAATATCATCTTGAAACATACTTACGATGCTTCTTGAAATAACCTTAGTTCATCATAACTTTACTTGTTTGTGGGAAGTAGCCTTAACCGACATATAAGACCATGTGAGCTAGCAACATGGAATCCGGTGTCTACCCCACACCGAAAAGAGGTGTCCTACTTGCGACGGTAAGGACCATGAACTTCTAGCTATTGTGGATCCAATATCTAATGTCTATCTAAAAAATCTTATGTTGGCACATAGTTATGGGACATGGGTAATCGCCACTTGTCCACTCGTGTATAAGCTTAACCTCCACGGAATAGTTCTTATTGATATTCATCGTACCTCTTAAAGGAACATCGGTAATCGCCTCTTGTCCTTACATCATGTGACATGGGCAATCGCCTCTTTTCATTCAATTACAGAGCATGGGTAATCGCCTCTTGCCTTAACATTAGCATAACTTCTTAGTATTGGTTCATTTGAGGTGAGAAAGTCTTTAAACCCTAAAAACCCTTATCATGTGAGAAAACCTTTCACAACTCATGCTTACATGTGTATATGAGAAAATCCTTTCAACAACACAAAAATTATTATTGATACTTCACTCTCAAAGCATCCTTAAAACATTTACATAAATCCCATAAGAACATGCATAATACCATAATTCACCTTTCAAGGTTCAAAACTCACTTTCAATCATCAACATCTAGAAAACATGGGTTAGAAATGGGTTCATGAAAATTCATCATAAGTTCATGTAATTCTATCAACTCATGCTTGATTTCATATAATCTTCTTTCATTATCCAAAACCCATATTATATGATCATAACTTGGAAAACATGAGAATTACATGGGTTCATGGGGGATCGTCATAAAAATAAAATGAGATTAACTCAATTCATGCATCATAGATCATAAATCAATCAATTAGATCAACAATTAGGAAAACTCATAACATAGAAGAAAATCCTAACTCAATTGGGGAATTCTAACTTTGAAAATAGGAGAATTTGGGAACTCCATGAATGGAAGGAATCCATGGATGAAAACTATCATACCTTGATGTCAATTGCTTAACTTCAATGGTGGAATTGGAGACTTGGTTTGCAAACCCTAGCTTGGACCCGTCTTCTTCAAGCTTTCTAGAGAGAAAAATATTTGGGAGGAAGACTTGTTCTTCTTTGGTAAATTTGAGAGAATGATTTTTAATAGGGAAATTTTTGGGGTTAAAACACTTATATAGGTGTTTTGGTGAAGGGTAAAATGAAATAGTATTAGGCTAGACAAATTAGGAAAAGACCCAAAAACCCCTGAACTAATAACTGCTGACCCAGACAACGGCCTGACCGACGGACCGTGGTTCAACCGATGGTCCGTCCTATTCGACCGTCGTTGGGTGTCAGAAACCTTAATAAGAGGCCCTGGTCGACAGTTCTCATCCATGGACCATGGGTCCAACGACGGTCCGTTGATCCTGGTCATGGATCTAGCCCTTTTTGGGGGAAAACCACCTGGCCAACCACGGACACCTCCTACGGTCCGTGGGTGGCCCCATAGGAATTGGCACCAGATTTCTTAAAAGCTTAAATATTACCATTTCTTGAATCCGAGGTGTTACATTATCTCCCCCTTGGGATCATTCATCCTCGAATGAGATTCAAGACATCATAAGGAAGGTAGGAACTTAACCTAACATCCCAATAATGCATGCAATCACATGAATGCACATATCCGAGGAGGAAACATCAACTCCAAGCTAAAGCATGTTCTAATCATCATATCATGAAGTCTATATACAACTCATACTCAAATGCACATAAACATGTAGAAATCAATCAAGTTGAATCATTTTCTCAAAACTTGAGCTTTTTCATGAACATGCATAAATGAGGAAATCATGGGAATATCTAAGACACGACACCAAAAGAGTAAACCATGAGGAACTCAATACCTCAAACTAGAGTATGGGTAGAAGGAAAGAGATGAGGATATCAGGACATCATGTCGACCTCGGCCTCCCAAGTAACACCCTCAACTAACTGATTCCTCCACAACACTTTCACGGAAGCAACTTCTTTATTTCTCAACTTCTTGACTTGCCGGTCTAAAATCTCAACCGGAACTTCTTCATAAGAAAGATTCTCCTTAACTCCCAAACCTTCTAAGGGAACTATAGATGTCAGATCACCAACACTTTTCTTCAACATAGAGACATGGAAAACCGAATGCACCGATGCCAATTCATTAGGCAATTCAAGTTCATAAGCAACATTACCAATACGCCTCAAAATCTGATATGGGCCCACATATCAGGGACTAAGCTTCCCTTTCTTACCACATAGGTGAAATTTTCAAGTAAACCCAATCATGAACATCAAACTCAAGATCTCTTCTTCTCACATCGGCATATGACTTTTGCCTACTTTGAGCCATTTTCAACCTTTCTCTAATAAGTCAAACTTTTTCCATGGCCTCATGTACTAACTCGGGTCCTATCAAGGCAACTTTACCCATCTCAAACCATCCTATAGGAGATCTACACCTCCTACTGTAAATAGCCTCAAATGGAGCCATACCAATACTTGAGTGATAACTGTTTTTATAGGCAAACTCGATCAATGGAAAATGGTAATACCAATTACCTTTGAAATCAATCACACAAGCCCTCAACATATCTTCCAAAGTTTGGATAGTACGCTCCAGTTGCCCATCGGTTTATGGATGAATGGTCGGGCTAAGCTTAGCACGAGTACCAAGACCCTTTTGAAAATATCTCCAAGACTTAGAAGTGCATTGGGTTCCATGATCGGAAATAATAGACGAAGGCACTCCATGAAACTTTACCATTTCTCTCAATTACAACTTAGCATAATCCTCTGCTGAATAAGAAACCTTGACGGGAATGAAATGGGCTGATTTCGTCATTCGATCTACTATGACCCAAATCGAGTCATGTTGTTGCCGGGTCTGAGGCAATCCAACAACAAAGTCCATGTTCAAATCTTCTCACTTCCAAGTAGGAATGCTAATGTCTTGGGACAAACCTCCCGGTTTCTTATGCTCAACTTTCACTTGTTGACAATTAGGACACTTACCCACAAACCCCACAATATCCTTCTTCATCCCATTCCACCAATAGATCTCCCGTAAATCGCGGTACATCTTGGTGGCTACCGGGTGAATGGAATACCGAGAACTATGGGTTTCTTACAAGATCTACTCCCTCAAGCCATCTACATTGGGAACACACAAACGACCTTGATATCTAAGTACATCATCTCCCCCTTGGGAGAAATCCTCTATGGACTTTTTAAGCACTACTTCCTTAAATTCAACCAAAATTGGATCAAGACCTTGCTTAGCTTTCATATGCGCCACAAAAGACGATTTTGAGCCGTTGTGAACCGTAAAACCACCCTTAGTGTAGTCCACTAACTTAACACCCAACCGGGATAATCTATGAACATCTCGAACCAACTCCATCTTATCTTCTTCAATATGAGCAACACTACCCATAGATAATCGACTAAGAGCATCTGTCATCACATTTGCCTTATCGGGGTGATAGAGAACACTCATATCATAATCTTTCAATAACTCAAGCCACCTTCTTTGGTGAAGATTTAGATCCTTCTGATTAAACACATATTACAAGCTCTTGTGGTCGGCAAACACATCTATATGGACACCATACAAATAGTGCCTCCAAATCTTTAAGGTAAAAACAACCGCCGCTAGTTCAAGGTCACGGATAGGATAATTCTTCTCATGAACGTTAAGTTTCCCTGAAGCATAGGTGACAACTTTCCCATTTTTCATAAGCACATATCCTAGCCCAATCCTCGAGGCATAACAATAAACAACAAAGCCATCAGTCCCTTTCGATAAGTCAACACCGGAGCGGAAGTAAGTCTATCCTTCAATTCCTGAAAGCTCTTCTCACAAGCTTCATACCATATGAACTTAGTCTTCTTTTGAGTCAATGCTGTCAATGGAGAGGCAGTTGACGAAAACTCCTCAACCAACCTTCTGTAGTAACCAGCCAAACCCAAGAAGCTTCTAATATCCGAAGGGGATAGAGGTCTAGGCCAACTCTTAACTGCATTTGTTTTCTTAGGATATACCGCAATACCCTTACTTGAAACAATGTGACCAAGAAAATCCATGGACCTCAACCAAAATTCACATTTGCTAAACTTTGCAAAGAGTTGTTGGTCCTTGAGAATTTGCAACACCATCCTCAAATGATCAATATGCGCATCCTCACTTCTTGAATAGATCAATATATCATCAATGAACACAATCACAAATATGTCAAGGTATTGTCTAAACACCCTATTCATTAAATGCATAAATGTCGCCAGAGCATTAGTCAACCCAAATGACATCACCAAAAACTCATAATGACCATACCGAGTTCGAAAAGCCATCTTCGGAATGTCATCTTCTTTCACCCTCAATTGGAGATAACCCGACCGAAGGTTAATCTTGGAAAAGTAACTCACCCCTTGAAGTTGGTCAAACAAGTCATCTATTCTTTGAAGGGGATACTTATTCTTAATGGTCACCTTGTTCAACTGACGATAGTCAATACACATATGAAGAGAATCGTCTTTCTTTCTAACAAACAAACTGGAGCATCCCATGGAGAGATACTCAGTCGGATGAAACTTTTATCCAACAAATCTTTCAATTTCCCCTTCAACTCTTGAAGTTTTGCCAGAGCCATTCGATAAGGAGGGATAGAAATAGGTTGTGTATCTGGGAGAAGGTCAATACCAAAGTCTATTTCCCTTTCGGGAGGAATACTGGGTAGATCATCTGGGAACACTTTCGGAAACTCATTAACCACGGAGACCGACTCAAGAGTAGGGGTTTTAGAATCTACATCCCTTACCCTAACTAGATGGTATCAGAAACCTTTAGAAATCATCTTTCTAGCTTTAAGACAAGAGATAAGCTGACGCTTTGGCATAGAATTTCCCCCTTTCCATTCTAGGATGGGCTCATTCCGGAACTGAAACTTGACTACACGAGTTCTACAATCAATAGAAGCATAACATGAGTGCAGCCAATCCATACCAAAGATAACATCAAAATCTATCATATCAAGATCTACCAAGTCAACAAAAGTAACTCTATGGGACAAGGAGACGGGACACTTTCTATAGACCCTCTTAGCCACAATAGAATAACCAACAGGATTAGAGACTGAAAAAGGATCTAACAATACATCTGAAAGAATATCTAACCTCACCGCCACATAAGGTGTCACAAAATACAAGGTAGCACCGGGGTCAAGTAAAGCATAAACATCAAGTTGGAAGACTTTCAACATACTGGTAACCACATCGGGAGAACCCTCTACCTCACCGCGAGTCTGAAGTGCATAAAATTTGTTTTGCTTAGGAGCATTTGGATGCAAACCACTTGGACCGGATGAAGGATTAGGTTGAGCCCTTTGGCGATTATCTCCTTCATTCCTAGCAACTGAAGGACAATCTCTTATCTTGTGGTCTATCTTACCACAACCAAAACAAGCATTGGATTCCGCTAGACATTTATCCTCATGTGTTCTTCCTCACTTAGCTCTACCATTTCCTCATTGAGGCTAAGGGTTAGACACCCTCTCTTTGTTAAACCTAGAAGGAGCATTGGAGGAACCTTGACAGGAAAACCTTTGTTGAAATCTAGAACGACCATGTCTATCAGACCTTGCATGAGAGAAATTACCATCACCGGTTTTAGCCCTCTTTGTCTCCCTAGACTTTTCCTTAAGTTTCTCCTTTTCAATATGTGGAGCATGAACCATGAGACGAGAAATTTCCATGTAATTAACAAGCATAGAAGTACGACATTCCTTAACCAACATTTCAGACACCAGAAACAAACTTACTCATCTTTGCCCTAGGATCGGCAACCATTGTGGGAGCATATCCAGACAATTGTGTGAACTTCAAAGCATACTCTTTCACACTCATGTTTCCTTGAAGAATTTTGATGAATTCAAGAACCTTTTCCTCCTTCATTTCAAGGGGAAAAAACCTATCAAGGAAAGCAACTTTGAACTTTTCCCAATAAAGAGGACCTGCATCTTCCGGTCTCCCTTATTTCCATTGATTGTACCATATTTTAGCAACACCCTTAAGTTGATAAGGACAAATCCACCTTTTCCACCGGTGTCACTCCCATGATCATCAAAACCTTGTAAACCTCATCAATGAACTCTTGAGGATTTTCCTCAACCTTAGAACCATGAAACTCTAGGGGATTCATTCTAGTGAAGTCCCTCACTTTAGATGCCGTCGTACTCACTTTTGGGTTCACGAGAACCGCAACCTCCCTATTGGCTTGGGCTGTCACTGCTTGGGCCAACACTTTGACAGCATCCCTAAACTGTGCATTAGTCACATGCTCGACCAAAGGGTTGACCGGAGCTTGAGGAGGAGCTTTTTGTTCCGCATTCTCCCTCACATTCCTTCTAGCATAAGCTCTTCGAGTAGCCATATCCTGTAGAGCATCGTATAAGGATTAGGAGAGAGACCTTATAGACTTAAACTCTATCGCACGACTTTAGAGTAATGAAAGAAGTGGAGTTTCCTAATCATCTTGTAGCCTCTTATTCATAAATGTGGCACGCTTTACACCCATGAACAAGACTCTACTCGACGTGGCTTATGAGACTTCCTAGGACCTTTCTAAACCTTGTGCTCTGATGCCAAGTTTGTCACGACCCAAGGTAGCCCCTAGGCGTAACATGGCGTATAGGACCCCCAGAGGCCCCATACAAGCCACTTACCATTCATAACATAAGAAATAGAACAAAAGAGATAAAGAACAACATTTAAAGTTCCGAATGATTTATAAAAGTAACGTGGAATTCTAAACACTTATCTTATTAGCTATCTAGTACATAAGAATGAAATTGGCACTAGCCCATACATCATGTCCGAAAATAAAAGTAAGAAAGGAAACTGAAAACAATGAAAATCCATCCTCGAAGCTTGAGGACTGCCAAAGCTCGGAATCTCTCAAATCAACATCTAGCCATGAAACTGAGAACCCTGACTATCGAACACTACATTTAGGGAAATATAGGTAAGAGTATGCGTAAGTACAAACATTAACCAAGTATGATAGCCATGCATATAAATATTTGAATCATGCTAAAACATGAAACTTGAGAGTTGCAAAGCATAAGCCATAAAACATGATCAATGCAAGTGAACATCATCTTGAAACATACTTACGATACTTCATTAAGTAACCTTGGTTCATCATAATTTTACTTGTTTGTGGGAAGTAGCCTTAACCGACATATAAGACCATGTGAGCTAGCAACATAGAATCTGGTGTCAACCCCACACCGAAAAGAGGTGTCCTATTTGCCACGGTAAGGACCATGAACTTCTAGCTATTGTGGATCCACTAGCTAATGTCTATCTAGACAATCCTATGTTGGCACGTAGTTATGGGAAATGGGTAATCGTCACTTGTCCACTCGTGTCTAAGCTTAACTTCCATGGAATAGTTCTTATTCATATTCATCTTAACTCTTAAAGGAACATGGGTAATCGCCTTTTGTCCTTACATCATGTGACATGGGTAATTGCATCTTGTCTTTCAATTAGAGAGCATGGGTAATCGTCTCTTGCCTTAACATTAGCATTGGTTCATTTTAGGTGAGAAAGCCTTTCAACCCTAAGAACCCTTATCATATGAGAAAACCTTTCACAACTCATGCTTACATGTGTATATGAGAAAATCCTTTCAACAACACAAAAATTATCATTGATACTTCACTCTCAAAGCATCCTTAAAACATTTACATAAATTCCATAAGAACATGCATAATTCAATTATTCACCTTTCAAGGTTCAAAACCCACTTTCAATCATCAACATCTAGAAAAAATGGTTTAGACATGGGTTCATGAAAATTCATCATAAGTTCATGTAATTCTATCAATTCATGCTTGATTTCATATAATCATCTTTAATAATCCAAAACCCACATTATATGATTATAACTTGGAAAACATGGGAATTACATGGGTTCATGGGGGATCGTCATAAAAAGAATATGAGAGTAACTCAATTCATGCATCATAGACCATAAATCAATCAATTAGATCAACAATTAGGAGAACCCATAACATAGAAGAAAACCCTTACTCAATTGGGAAATTCTAACTTTAAAAATAGGAGAATTTGGGAACTCCATGAATGGAAGGAATCCATGGATGAAAACTATCATACCTTGATGCCAATTGCTTAACTTCAACAGTGGAATTGGAGACTTGGTTTGCAAACCCTAGATTGGACCCTTCTTCTTCAAGCTTTCTAGAGAGAAAAATATTTGAGAGGAAGACTTGTTCTTCTTTGGTAAATTTGAGAGAATCATTTTCAATAGGGAAATTTTTGGGGTTAAAACACTTATATAGGGGTTTTCGTGAAGGGTAAAACGACATAGTATTAGGTTAGACAAATTAGTAAAAGACCCAAAAACCCTGAACTAATAACTGTTGACCTAGACGACGGCCTGACCGACGGACCATGGTTCAACTGACGGTCCGTCCTGTTCGACCGTCGTTGGGCGTCAGAAACCTTAATTAGAGGCCTTGGTCGACGGACCTCATCCACGGACCGTGGGTCCAATGATAGTTCGTCGATCCTGGCAGTGGATCTAGCCCTTTTTGGGGGAAAACCACCTGGCCAACCACGGACACCTCCTACGGTCTGTGGGTGGCCCCGTAGGAACTGGCACCACATTTCTTAAAAGGTTAAATTCTACCCTTCTCTCATTCGAGGTGTAACATAATTTGGTTACCAAAATCCCCCAATTTGACATTAATTGTCAAAACCGTGTCATATACTTTATTGTTGCAAAAATGTCTACATCTACAAATGATTAGAACACCATGTTACTTCTTAATCGATTGTTTTATCGTATCACTCCCTGTGGGATCGACCCCAACTCTTAGTTGGGTTTATACTTGTTAGCGACCGCCTACACTTAGAATCGGATGAAGTGTAGTTGAGCGTTATTAGTCAACTCCGTAGAGAATCTCAGATATCAAGGCTGCCAAGCCAGCCAGTCCACTCATAGGGTGTAAGCCTCCCAACTAGCAAGAGTGACCCGGGGGAGTGTTGACTTCAAAGAGGATCTCAAATAGGCTCCAAGCCACCATGGATCGACGTCCACTCACAATAGATCAAAAAAAGTCTCCAAGCCAGAACTACCCAGTCTGAGAAAGTGCAAAACCTCTGGTAATTTATCAGAGTCACAAAAATAGGGAGAGAAGATAGAAAGGGCTAACAAGTTATGCAAACACCTAAACTAAGGCTCATACAATCCGATCCAAGTCTACTATTCTAGTTTACAAGGACTTAGTCCATCTGCATCATTGTCACAGACATAATAAAACTACAAGGCTCCCGAGTCTAAGGTAACGCTAGTCTATCCTCGACTAAGGCCGAACATGCATTAGAAGATAAATAATAGCACAAGTAACACACACAAGATGCAACAATGAACGTACAACCTCAACTAGCATTGTATTACCCTTGAAACAGTATCAATAAATCCGAAAACATGGTTTCTAAGAAGAAAAGCAAGAATAATTAGGTACCTAACCCAATTCACACTATTCATCATGAATTCACACATTCAGGCTCAATCTAATAAGAAAGAAAGTAGTAGCCTACTTGTAGGCTGACCACGCGTGCTCCAAATCATAAGGCTGGAGCTTTTCATTTCTGAATGGCCTCTAAATTTTTCCAAGCTATCAAGAACAAGATCACAACATTAATATTGTCGTTTAGACACCAAGATCACATAAAAGGGAAATGAACCAATTTTTGAGTCAAATGGGAATTGTGGGAGCCGCATAGGAATTTCAAAATTGACTATGTTATGAGGTCCTTAACAAAGCCTCAAACTTGTGTTCCAAAATTTTACACAATCCAAGGCTCGAAATAGCCAACATAGAAAATGCAATAAAAAGCTACAATTTAGCTAAGAACAAACTAGGGACAACAGCTTTGACGCAAAATTCACCTTCAACGGAGGTCTACCAACCTGTCCCAATCACACCACAACAAAGCCTCAACAATTACAGAGGCATGGGACTTTGAATCGCCAAATTTCAACTTAAAACCAAAGTGAAATTACACTATGAACCTAAGGATGAGAGCTACCTCACAACCGGTTTTAAATCAGACTTGTCCTTGCTTCATTTTGCGAACGCAGGCCTTACTAACGTAGTGAGCGCCTCACGAACGCGTCCTTAAGGGACTCGGGCATCCGCAAATGCGGCTGCAGTTCTCGCACACTAATAACGCTCAACTATACTTCATTTAATTCTAAGTGTAGCCGGTCGCTAACAAGTATAAACTCAACTAAGAGTTGGGGTCGATCCCACGGGGAGTGATATGATAAAGAATTTGATTAAGAAGTAAAATGGTATTCTAATCATTTGTAGATGTAGACATTTCGCAACAATCCACACGTCTCCAAATGCTCAAATTGAAGCTTAAAATCTAACAAACCCTAAATCTCTAAGCAAAAGTGTAAAAATAATGTTTTAGAATGTTGAAGACCAAAAACCCAGAAGTGGACAATGTGGGAACTCTTTTTCTTCTCTTCAAAATTGAATTTATACATTCCCAGAATTTCAGCAAGGAGTCCACTCGGCGAAATAAGTCGATCTCGCCAAACTGGTCACCAATGCGCCAAGTGCTCCTCTTCTCACCTTTTTGGCATGCCTTTTTCAGAAAAATCGTTCTGTAACTGTCGGAGATTGAAATTGACTCGCCGATTTGTTTGGTGTGCCGCCAAACCATCAGTTTGCTCGCCAAGTTGGTCTTGTCCAAGGGTTGGGACTCTGAAACTTTGGGTGAGCTGAAGGTCCACTCGACGAGTCACCGAGTAGCTTTGGCGAGTACCAGCTTTGCTTTCCTTCAACTTTTTCAGCTTTTTCGCTCCTTTTTGCCTCATAATGTCCTTGCCTTGCTTTATGGCCTTCATTTCTGCAAATAAACATTTTAACATCAGTTATGAGCATACTAATTCCTTGAATATTACGCCCTAAATGAGTCGAAATCCCCGACTCATCACACATGCGGGCTCTGTGAACATGGACTAGCCCTCGCAAATGTGGCATGCCGGTCAACTAATTTCTCTGAATGTGGCCAAGGGCCTGCGAATGCAAATGCCTGGGCATGTTTGAAATCTCTAACGTGGCGATATGAATTCATTCAGAACCCCGTGCATGCAAATGAGTTATGCAACACTACCAAATATGATATTTTAGACTCAATGGAGAAGTCAAAATTCCCATAAAAGGTCATCTCGGTTTAACGTGGGTCCCACCCCCAAACATTGTTTTAAGTCAAAATCTATAAGGAGGCTCGGAATCAGCCCGGAATCCTCAGTATCCAAATGAAGGGTAATTCTACACCAAACTCAACATTTCAGATCCAACTGTACTGATTGAATTTCCATCCGAGCTCGTTTACTTAGGATGTTGACTACAGTCAAACTTAGGCCTTAACTTGAAAGTTAAAATGCCTAAAAAGATAAACTCACACTGAAAGCCTCAAGAGTCATGTCGACTATGCTACTAGTTTAAAATAACCCTTTCAAAGCTGATGAAATCGTCAGAATTAGATTCTGGGGTATATTCTTAAACTTTTTATTAAAAAATGTCGTTCTAGGTTTAAAAGCTCCAAAAATGCTAAAACTCTCACAAAAACTAAACGAATGACTTGGTGACTGTACTGTCAGTCCCAGTAAGTCATAAATGACTTGGGGTCACTACAGGAAAGCTCTAAATGATGAACCTGAGGCATAAACACATAAATGATCTGGAGTTCATTACAAGGTATCTAGTTGACTCTTTTGTTTTATTTCAAAATTTGCTCTTCAATGTCACTCTATTTCCTAACCTCTACAATGTGATTATGTTCTTCATATACTAAGTCAATTTGAGTGATTTATGAGCCAACTACTATTGGATACTCTCTAGTATATGTCTGGCACACTATAGCTTTTAGTTATAGGAGGCCATATATTCATTCAGTTCTCTCAACCTACCCCTTAAAGCTTTGAGTTTTCCCCACAATCGAACCATTCTTGAACTAGGGAATTTTCTGGCCCATACTCTTTTTAGTATCACTATGAAATTTGGATGGTCTAAAACATTATTGAATAATCTGAACTGCTTTGGCCTAGAGGGTGGTCTTGTACTCACTTGAATGAGGATTGGGGAATAATCTAAGATCTATTGGTTCAAGAATGCTACCTATTCATGTGCATAATTCATGAGCCATTTGAAACCCCCCAACGCCCAATTAATCTTAGAATATACTCTATACCATCGTGATACCTATTATAAAATATGTAATGACATCTTGTTTGTTTTAAGGCACTTAGATGCAAATCTTAACACAATTCTTAAAAGGCTTGATCTCTCTTAGTAGGACATGGGGCCCAATTTTATCCTTAGTATTGAGGATATTGTTGAGGTCTCCACAGAGAAGCCACACCTCTTGTATATTGTTCCCTAGCTGAAGTAGTTCTCTCCATAAAGTCTCTCTATGTGCACTTCCATTTTTTTTTGCATAAACCACTGTGAGATAAGCTACAAAATTTGTAGTGTCCTTCTTCACCTCATAGTGGTTGAACAGATCATGCACCACCAACACCTGGATATGTGTGTGACTCCAATCATAACAACCACACCTTCCATTGTAATCCAAGGGATAGTTCATACAATTCTTCCATGTATGTACTACCTTTTTCACAATATTAGTTCTATTTATGCTCTTTAATCCTAATTTAAAGTACTCCCATTACATATATTTTTTTCTCTGGAAGAAAGAGCCTCAAGTCCTTCTATTTCAAGGGCTTATTAAGCCCCCTTATATTCAAAGTTAAGACAATCATTGAGGGCTCTATGTATCCCCCCCCCCCACGTGTCTCTAGTTTGAGTATAATTTTCATTGATAGAACTATATTTATTCAAAACTTGAATATTTGCCTGTTGTTGTACATCCAAATAAGGGCTTACATTTTTTCGAGTCACCCCGAACGAGATGTTTTCCCTTTCTCCTTAAAAATATGGTTGGAGGCCACCTTAGGATGTGTGATTAATCATGTATCTTTCCATCCCACCTTTGGTTGCCTAGACTTTCTATTCTTCTTACGTTCCTTTTTCACCACTTGAAATTAAGGTATAGTCTCCTCCTCTTCTTTTTCTATATTCTTAGAAAAGCATTCTTATCTTGGGTGTATTTGTAATCTTAAAAGCAAGTGAAACCCATAATATAGCTAAATTCGAGGGAAAAATTTATCATGTTTGCATGTGTTTGGTCTTGTTTATGTTGTTTTGCTAACCAACATGATTAGGTATTGTAGGATCCAAATCATGTGGAAATGAAACTGAATGGAAAAGAAATATGTTGAAGGGGAAGTCAAGGCTTAGAGATAAGTTGACATGAAACAAGGAAATCAAAAAGAAAGCTTAGAGCAAAATTTAGCCAGCTCTGTATCCATTCCGTGTCACAGAGCTAGAGAAGCAGATTTTACTTTTAAGAAAATGGATTAGTGAAATATGTATCCACTCCGTGTGGTGGAGTGTGTCGTGGAGTAGGCTACAATGCTGAGTTTGTATTTTACCGACTCATTAGGCTTAAATTCATGAATTATTTCCATATTTCGATGCTAATTGAGGGAATTTAGGCCCTAGTTATCTTGCATGCAGGTACTCAGAAAAATCAAGTTTGATGGATTTAAAGCTTAATATCGTTGAAGCACACCAACGAAGGAACTGACTTCCCACAGGAATCGACAAGCATCTCACTAGCTAAATGCCGACTTGAATGGAGCAAAGTTGTCTCAATTCTGGCAATGTAACTAGCGTGGTGCAATTCTAAATCGGTAATTTGCCGATCTCAGTGCAGATGCTCTTACGAGAACTAAAGGTCAGAGTAAGGAAGTGATTGGCACTCCACAACTCTAGATCAGCGTTCCACAGGTCCAGCGCAAGTCTAAAGACGGAAGTTGCAGAAAAAACACAATTATGAAATTTAGTGCTTCCTTTGGAAGGTTCTTAGGTTACATTGGAGATTTGTGTTATTATGTTCCTTTATCTTCCTCCTAATTTGGGATAGTGAAAAGAGACTCTTTTTGTGAAAAATATTCATAGAGTGTAGTGAAGATCTCCTTATCTTGTAGAGGAAGAAACCTCATATTTGTATCACCTAAGCTTGGATTCCAAATTTTGTTAATCAAATAAGCCTGAAATGAAGATTTCCTACATGGGTATTATCTTTATTTCTTGTTTTATAAGTAGCTAAATCCCTATCTAGGGGTGTGTGTTCTTGATGGGGTTGTAAAACCCTAAATGTGTATTGATTAATCAATTCTAAAATTGATTGTATGACATGGATTTGTTGTTGTCTTGATGTTTTAATCCAAAAATCAGTGGTTGCAAACGTTGATTGAGCTTTCTAACAATGTTTTGACTTGAGCAAGAAAAATGGAGCTGGGTAAGACTCAATAGTGAGGACTTGTGAAAATTTACTCTATGGGTTTCAGCCAGGGATGGGATTATCTGAGTAATTTCTCATTCAATGAAATGAGTTAGGGATAGTCTTTCTACTCAAGCAATATTTAGTGTTTTAACGGAATGGGTCTTGGAGTTTGAGAGAATCTTCGGGACATACATTTGATAGTTTGGGAGAATACCGAATGTAGCCTAGATAAAATGTTATCTATTTATCAATCAATTTTGTTGTAATTAACCTTTGCCTATTCGAGTTGAAACCTCAATTGTTATTCACACACCCCTAGTCTTTTTCAAACTTGGTAGATCACATTTGGGTTGATTCCTTATTTTATACTTGATATTGGTGAATTTTAGTTTTTACTAATCCCCACCACACCCATGATATGCATGTTGAGAATTCAATTTGTTGGTTTGTTTCGAGTTGTCAAATCAATTGAAGGTAATCCTATCTTCCAATCCTTGTGGTTCTACCCCAACCTCTAAAGTTGGGTATTGTTTTGCATACAATCGACTATTCCCTAAAAATGGGACATAGTTGGGCGTTTATTAATAAATAATGCAGTTCTGCTTCCTTTCCACGTCACAGTTCTACAATGAGGAATTTTCACACATTTTTCTAGTTTATAAATAGACTTATTTTTGTTTATTTTAATTATTATTTTTTTATACTTTGAGAACACGACTAGGAAAACCACCTTCTTCAATTTCTAAGGTTCTTTTCTACTCTTTTTCATCTCTTAATTTCTTAAATGATTATGGAAGATTCAAATGTTGAGAATAGAATTATGAGTGGCTAAATTCCTTTCTTTCTAGGGTTGAGGCTACGAATGATTGTGTAGTATGAAACGTTAGATGAAGTTTAATTATCGTTACAAGTTATTCGTGTGTCATTGATTTTTTTTCTATTTTTAATGTTTGATATGATTAGAATACAAATATTGGTTTTTCTTAAACTTGGGAGAGGAATAGGGAGATAAACGTTGAATACAAGAAGAATTATCGTTCTTTTTGGAAACTTAGAGTGAATTGTATCTAGGATAAGGACATACCTAGTTTACCATGTTTGGTTACAAAACCAGAAGAAAGCTTAATGCTCAAAATTGGTTAAATCTATCGCCACTCAACGATGTAGTTAGATTGTCAATTGTGGTAGGTTATTAGAGGTTTGGAAGACCATAATCGTAATATTAACCTCATAATAAGCAACTTGATAACTATTCAGATTCTAAAGTGGAAAATACTATGCATGAATTTTTGTTAAAGTCGTAGCCCTTAAATTTCCCAAATACAAAACTCCAAAGTGAAATCGATTTATTACTAGTTACATTTAGTTAATTTATTTATTGCAATTATAGTTAAATACACCTTTCAAAATCTCTTTACACACTTGTGATTAGTTATAGTTAAAAGTGAAATTGAATATTTGCAAATTATAAGTCCTTTGAGTTTGATAATTTGGATCTTAAAGTGACTTGCTTTACCACATACACTTGCATGTGCATTTGGAGAAACAAGTTTTTGACCCCGTTGGCACGGACTTTAGAATTAGTAACTACTTAATTTTTATATATTGTTGTTTAACTTGTTCAAGTGTTGACAACTTGATATTAGCTTTTATTACTTGCAAGTGATTTAAACCAGTAAACTGGTGAGGAACGAAGAACTTTTAGAGTTGTTGCCTAAGCCCGAATGATTCTTTCACTGCCAGAGAAGGCAAGCGGCTTTACAATATCTAGTTTCTTTAGTAGATGTAAAACCAGAGACACTTGAGATAATGGAAGTTAGGATAGTTCGTGATATGACAATCCCATTCACAGCCAATGTTACCTTTAGTATTCAGAAACTGGTAGCTAGTGGTACATTTGAACTGAAGAAGAACATGGTGCAGCTCTTGCAAACGAATGGACAGTTCATCAGTCTACCTCACGAAGAGCCCTAAGTGCATATCCAGATCTTTCTGAAAATTAGTGACACGTACATGCCTACTGGGTTATCTCTTGATTACGTGAGGCTGGCTTTGTTTCTTTTCTCTCTACTAGGGGAAGCAATGCATTGGTTGAAGACAGAGCCAACAAATTCCATCACTTCATGGGATGATCTTGATCAGATTCTTTTCATCGGGGAAAATATCTATGTTGAGGAGTGAGATCTTGATCCTTAAACAGAAAGGGGGAGAGAATTTTTACCAAGCCTGGGACAAATTCAAATCATTGTTGATAAGTTGCTCGGACCACCACCAAGCGAATGAAGTGTTGGTCGATACTTTTATTGAGGATATTGAGGTGAATACTAAAAGTTTACTTGACTCTGCGGTCGGGGAAAAGCTCTAGAGAAAACATATCAGGAGTTTTTTACAATGCTGAATCAAATCTCAAAGGGAAATCTTGAGTGGACTGGAAGAGACTTGAGAGTTGTGATACAAAAAGTAACAGGAGTCTTAGAGGTAGATGGACTAGTGATTATATCCGCATAGTTCACTACAATGCCAACATGATGAATGTAGACACGTAATTTTTGACCGAACATAAGGTTTTACATCATTTTTTATTCCTTAAATATTTCTTCTAGGTCTATATTAAATATTTTATTTTTTTCATCGTATTTAAGTAAGTTTATTTTAAAAGATTTGAAAACTACAAAAAAATATATGTTTTCTTTTAATTTAGATTTTAATAAACCAGCTAATATTTCTTAATTATATTTTTAGACTAGCTATTTGACTTTTCTTATATTTTATTAGTTCAAAATAATTGATTAATATTTTTATTATTATAAATTTTGTATATATATTTAATCTAAAAAATAATAATAATCTAAACTACCCACACTATCCCACTACACCTACCCTCACCCCACTTACTCCTCCACTACCCCACACACCCCACTCCACTCACCACTCCTACACACTATATACTACAACAACAATACTTCCAGATAAAAACTCACCCCTCTGCACACTACCAAAACAAAATACACGGACATCTGCCAAAAAAAAAAACAGCATCACTCCAAAACCCAATACACTCACGCACGAGAAAACAGAAAAAAAAATCAGCAACCAAAAGCAACACAACCCACGCCCACAAATAAAATAAAAAACACATTCACATATTTATTTTTCTTTCAAAAATAATTCACCAACACATTCACATCTTTTCTTCCTTTCTCATTACTACTTTCATATAAACACAACACATATACTACCACACACAATCTACAAAAGCCTTGTGAGCGTTCTAATCAAGCTTTGATCCATATTTTGCGGTTCTTATTTCTTCATTTAAGGTTTAACTTTACCTTATCTCTTTAATTTATTCATGGAAGTTGATGTAACTATATGATAAGTTTTCTTTTATTTTATTTTTTATTCATAATTTAATTGAAACGAAGAATGAGTTTTTTGTATGATGAATGAGGATAGTTTAATTGGTGATTATTTTTATTTACTTATTTTTATTCGTTAGTTACGATCTCTTAAAAATAAACAGGTCATGGTGTTATTCTGGTCTTGAGTTTGATGCAACAATAAAGGCGACCGTGCTAGAATCATGGAACTCGAGGGATGCCTAATACCTTCCCCTCAGTCAATAGAATTCATTACCCGAATTTCTAGTTCGCAGACCAAATAAAGAGTCATTTTCTTTTGATTAGGGATTAAACAAAAGGTGACTTGGAACACCATAACTCAATTCCAAGTGGCGACTCCGAAAAAATAAAAATAATCCTTAATCAATATCGTCACTTAAATTGGAAAAATCCTTCCGCTGTGCGAAAAAAAGGTGTGACATCTCTGGCGACTCTGTTGGGGATTAACCAGAATTCGAGCTTTGTTATATTGACTTTTACTTAATTCTATTATTTTATTTTTATTGGATATATTGTGTATGATGGCCTAATGTGCTACTTGCTACTCATTTATCTTTTTTATATTGTTGAACTATATAAATTATTTTCTCTCGCGTATCTTATCTGAGTCTCTAAAAAATAGGGTAGTAGGGAATGCATTTATGCATCCCACTTTCTTTTGAGATAAAGTTGGAGTGTCTTGACACCCAGTGAAGAATTTTTAACCACACATGCTAGGCAGGGTTGGATAAGCAATGAAGTCGGAATAGCGCTGCTACCGATAAGTTGCCCCTCCCTGGCTCGAGTTGTCCACTCGGGTAAGACAATCTAGATACCTATCTCATTTAGGTTTAATCTAGTAAAATTGGAACACAGACAGGGTTATCCTTAGAAGACTCCGCTTATTTTCATCATTTGCATTTGACTTGATTAGCCTCGAAACAAGAATTGGGTCCGTCTAGGAAAAGTATCCCTCTCTTA
Source organism: Solanum etuberosum (assembly GCA_029582245.1). NCBI lineage: Eukaryota > Viridiplantae > Streptophyta > Magnoliopsida > Solanales > Solanaceae > Solanum > Solanum etuberosum. The sequence continues at coordinate 98,967 of JAJONR010031765.1, forward strand.
ATTAACCACTTAGATCATTTTATGTGCTACATGAAATTGCATTTATTTAGGAAGTCTTTGCAAGTTGACCCATTCTAGTGTGATTACTTGAATGCGGAAAATTATCTTTCGATATTTATAAAATACAAAAAGGGAGAAAAACACAAAAATATTTCTTCTTTTAGAAGTTATTATACATTTCTTTAAAAATAAAATAAATGATTTTGAACTACTTAATAAAATAATTTATTAATTTAGGTATATTTTGTATAGCTAATAAACAATTTAAAATATTTTACTTTTTTAATACTTTGAAAGATAATGCATTTGTCAAGTCAAGTTTCAATATCTTAAAGATTTTTTTAAACTATCAAAACTTAACGAACTACGCACACCTTAATCTCACCTCGATGAGATACGTAGGCAACCCTCTTCGGATTTGGTGATCCTTATTTAAAATTTCAAAAAAAAAAAGAAGTTCTTAATCCTTATTTAAATTTTTTTGTTTTATTTTTTAAAAAAAAAGGGGAAATTTTTTTTATTCCTTCTAAAAATAGGGGTTTTATCCTTCTTCAAAAATAAAATAGAACAAAAGTTTTACTTCATATATCAAAAAAATTTGAACTACGTTTGACCTGATTCTTGCTTCGACAAGATACGTAGGCAGCCTTTTTTTGAGGTTCGGTACAATCAAGAAAAAATATCTAAAGAGTCTTCATCACAAAAACTGGGGTAAAAAAGGGGTTTTATTCAAGGTTCAAATAAAAATATTGTTTTTCCTTATTTTTAAAATTTAAAAAATAAAATTGTTTAGGGTACAATAAAAAATAATTCTTGACTTTGTTGGTACCAACATATTTAGGAGTATGCATAAAGAAAAAAAAGTGTTAAACTATTTGGTAAGACAGACCAACTTTGTTGTGACCTATAGATTTCTTTTGGTACCTCTTGATATATTTATGTAATACTTGAGAAACTGTTTTGCTTAAAGTTAAGGCTAAAATAAATTCGAACTCATGTTTCATGTGCATTGTGTGGTGAGTTTTAGATATAAAATTTAATGACATGACTTTGTTGATCTAAAACTTGGCCCGAATGTTGGTTGGAGCGAATTTTTGAGCAACATTTAACTTGGAAAAGGATTATAGTCTTTCTTTGATCCGATTGTGCCTTTCAAGCCTACCGAATGACATGTTATCCATAGAACTCCCATTTTGAGCCTGAAACCTTTTTATTTGAATAACCATATTTTAGTGTATATCCTTTTGAGTGCATAAATACACTATACATTGGCCCCACTTCCCAGAGCGCACCATCAATTATCTACACAGCACCAAAGACCTAAGTTGGGTAACAAAGTGAAAAGCCCAAATATGCGAAAGTGAAAAAAAAGACAAAAAAAAAAGGTAGAATGATAAAATGAAAAAAAAATCTCCAACGAAAAGGAGATAAAATGAGAAAAAAGAAGAGGAAAATAAATGAGGAGGAGCTTTCAAGAAAACAGAGGTCAATTGCGAAAATGAAAAAATATTGAGAGCATTGTGCAAATTTTATGGAGGAAATAGTCACTTTATCCCAAATGAATATCCTACCTTTCTTTGAGCCTACATTACAAGCCAATGACAAGTCCTATTTGATCTCATTTTTGGTATTGTCACATTAGTGGATACTTACATGAGGGCCAAGCATATGGTATCTCAATCTCATGCATTGAACATCTTTCTGAGTGTGAGTGACTTTAAAAAATGTCCTACGATCTAAATTATTCTATATTGTGTGAAGTAGGACTTCATTTGTTGCGAGGGCACTTGAAACACGTGGATATGAATAATTATATCACTTAATTTAGGCAAGATGAACTGATCTTGTAAATACTTAAGTATGTTTGAGATACCATTTGAAAATATAGGGATTACTCAAAGTTGACCTAAAATTTGTCACCACCTTGGTTTTTTAGGATCAACTTGAATACCCTCATCGGAGACAATATGGCTAAGGAAAGCAACGAACCTCAACAAAAATTCACACTTTCTAAGCTTAGCATATAATTCTCAATCCTTGAGAATTTGAAACACAATCCTCAAATGATCAACATGCTCATCCTCGCTTTGAGAATAAATCAAGATATCTGTAACACCCTGTATCCTAGGAAGACCAACCAGCAATCATTTCAGAAGTTGCAGATGCCACCAACGGGTGCCACCTACTGACCGTAGGGTGACCCACGGACCGTAGGTGGGGTTCATGGTTGGCCACCTGCAACCCCCTCCCAAAACTCCAAGAAAATTCAGCTAAGGGTCAACCTACGCCAGGACCTACGAATCGTAGGTCAGACCACGGTCCGTGGTCCATGGCCGTAGGTCGGACCCCCAGATTTCAACTCCCAGTTGCCGAACGACGGCCGACCAGAACGGACCATCGGTCCTGCCATGGTCCGTTGTTCTGGTCCATCGGTGACCCCCCACATCTTTTAAGTCAGGGGTCGTGTGGTCTTTTCCCTATGCGTTGGGCACCTAAACTACATCGTTTAACTCCTAAACTACGTAGTTTTGGTCAGTTTAAGCCTAGTAACTTAATTAGAATCTACCCTAAGCGATTCATTCACCGAACATTCATAAAACTCCGAGCGAAAGAGGAGAAAGAGTCGGCCAAACCCCTCTCCAAGAACGCAGCAAATTTTCATCAGCTTGATCCCCAAATCGAAAGATTTCTTCGTGGAATTTCTCACCAGGTATGTGGGATTTCGCTAGTGGGTTCCTTTCGTCCATTAGGTCCCTAGAATTCAGTCAGATTCTTGATTCCCTTCATATTATCTAGCCCTAGGGTTTCTTGAATGTTAGAAATTATTTTGAATCAGTTGTTAGAATATTCCTAAATAGATTTTCATGTTGTTGTAACATTGTTGCTTATTTCCTTGCATGAAATTCAGAACCCTAGATGTGTTGATTCGTTTAGTTCATGGATTACACTTTCTAGGCCAGTTTATACAGATATACATGCATCAGTTCCAAATGTTTCATTATTAGTACATTAATGTTACATTTTCAGTTAGCATGTCAGAACAGTGAGCTATCCATTATATTTCAGTTATGTTGTATTGTATATATATTCAGTTGGGAGTAGGCTTAGCACCGAGTTGGACTAGGGTCAGTCACCCTCATATTCCCAAAACTACGTGCCCCCGTAGGTTTGTAATCTCCTATGTGGGCATCATATTTAGTGATCACGTCAGCCATGCCTTTATACCCTTGGCAAGGTATATTGGGTCCTCTGATGGGGCGTATACATCGGACTCCACATTTAGCTCATGTGGTTTTATGTCGGTTATTAGTAGCTCCCACAGTCAGATTCTAATGTATTTGACCAAGTTCCCAGTTACATTTCAGTATTCAGTTCAGCATGTTATGTACTTGGTCATTGCATTCAGTTAGCTCAGTATTCAGTATATTTTAGTATTTCCATCATGTTCAGATTGTATCATTGATCAGTATGCTTTATTCAGTTATGTGTATATTGTTCAGCCTTATCCAACCCTGCATTCTCAGTACCTTTCAAGTACTGACGTATACTCTGTGCTACATCTTCTCGTGATATAGGTTCAGGTCCTCAGCACTTAGATCACACATAGATCGGTTCTCCATCTCCAGTTTAGAAATACCTGTGGTGAGTCCTCATGCTTCGAGGAAGATTTACATATTTTCTATTCATTCTTCCCTTTTTAGTTTCAGTTTTTGCTAGAGTTAGCTGGGGGCATGTCCCAGCATCTCTAGTCAGTTAGAGGCTTATATTCAGACATAGTTAGATTCAGTTTTAGATGTGAGTTTGATCTTTCAGTTATTATTAAACTCATAGTTTCTTTATATTCAGACAGTATTGGGTATTCTCCATTATTTCAGTTAACACGTGATTTAGCTTCCGCATTAGTTATCTTTTCATAGATATATTCAGATTTCTTATGATATGCTAGCTTAGGGTTAGCTTGGGGTCACTTATAATCCTAGGTCCCGTGTTTATGCCATAGGGGTAGCTTCGGGGCGTGACAAACTTGGTATCAGAGCCTTAGGTTTATGTGTCGTAGGATGTCTAAAAGCCGCACTAAGAAGAGTCATTTTCATGGGTGTGAAGTGCACCACATCTAATGAGAGGGAGGCTACGAAGTGTTTTAGGAAAAACATCACTTTCTTGTTATTCTTATCGTGCGTGGGTATGATCTACCTTCTAACTCGTCGTTCTGCATTTCAGATCATTCCTCCTCGTAGAGCTTACGCAAGGAATGCTAACGCCAGGAACGCTAACGCAGTTCCTCCAGTCCCAGATCAGAAAGTTTCGAATGTAGAGTTTCGAAATGCGATTCAGCTTTTGGCTCAGAGCGTGACTAACCAAAACAATAAGTAGGCCCCAGTTCCTCCCAATGCTAATAATGGGTCAGTTGCAACCAAGTTTCATGATTTCATTCGGATGAACCCACCAGAGTTTCTAGAGTCGCAGGTTGGTGAGGACCCACAAAATTTCATCGATGAGGTTAAGAAGATCTATGGAATGATGCAGGTAACTGGGAATGATAGGGTAGAGTTGGCATCCTACCAGCTCAAGGATGTAGCTCACATTTGGTTCATGCAATGGAAAGGAAACAGGGGTACTGATGCAGCTCATGTGACATGGGAATGCTTTATTGGAGCTTTCCTGGACAGGTTCTTCCCGAGAGAGTTGAAGGAGGCCAAGGCTTAGGAATTAATGAATTTGAGGTAAGGCTCTATGTTAGTCCAAGAGTACAGACTTAAGTTCACCCAGCTCTCTAGTTATGCTCCTCATATGGTTGCTGATTCGAGGGCGCAGATGTCTAAGTTTCTGTATGGAGTGTCTGATTTTGTGAAGACAGAGTGCAGAAATGCTATGTTGTTAGAGGAAATGAATATCTCTAGGCTCATGACTCATGCTCAGCAGGTTGAGGGAGAAAAGCTTAGGGAAATGGCTAAGGACAACAAGAAGGCTAGGACAAGTAACTATGAGTACTCTCAGCAGAAGTCGGGTGGTGGAAATCCCTCGTAGTTTCAGCAGAAATCTTCAGCTCCAGCACCTTCATCAGCTAGTGCTCCATCTCCCAGGTTTAGACAAGATTGGAAAAGTAGGGCACCGGGATCTAAGTCTCAGGGGAGTGTTTCAGGTAGCAGAACCTACCCAACTTGTCCAAAATGTGGTAAGAACAATCCGAGCGAGTGTCTTAAAGGGAAAGAAGGGTGTTTTGGATGTTGTCAGTCTGGCCATAGGTTGAGGGATTGCCCTTCTGCCAAACAGGGGCAAGGAGGTAACAATAGTAGGGCTCAATCTATAGCACCAACAGGTCGCCCAACTCAGTAGGGTACTTCATCTAGTACAGGTGGCGGTCAGCGCCAGAACAGGTTGTATGCTCTTCAGGCTCGCCAGGATCAGTAAGATTCTTCTGATGTGGTCACTAGTACGTTACGAGTCTTTCACTTAGATGTTTATGCTTTGTTAGATCCAGGGGCTACTCTTTCCTTTGTAACTCCCTATATAACAGTGAATTTTGGTGTCAGTCCATAAACTCTTTCAGAACCCTTCTCAGTCTCTACTCCAGTAGGTGACCCAGTAATAGCTAGATGGGTGTACATAAATTTCCCTGTCACAGTCTCTCAGAAAGTCACCTCAGCAGATCTTGTAGAGTTAGAAATGGTAGAATTTGATGTCATTCTAGGCATGGATTGGTTACATTCTTGTTATACCTCAGTTGATTGTAGAACTAGGATCGTTTTTTTT